>CAJZBQ010000060.1:600000-861209 GCA_914767885.1 Blepharisma stoltei | reverse complement strand
AACACCCTAACACCCTAACACCCTAACACCCTAACACCCTAACACCCTAACACCCTAACACCCTAACACCCTAACACCCTAACACCCTAACACCCTAACACCCTAACACCCTAACACCCTAACACCCTAACACCCTAACACCCTAACACCCTAACACCCTAACACCCTAACACCCTAACACCCTAACACCCTAACACCCTAACTCCCTAACACCCTAACACCCTAACACCCTAACACCCTAACACCCTAACACCCTAACACCCTAACACCCTAACACCCTAACACCCTAACACCCTAACACCCTAACACCCTAACACCCTAACACCCTAACACCCTAACACCCTAACACCCTAACACCCTAACACCCTAACACCCTAACACCCTAACACCCTAACACCCTAACACCCTAACACCCTAACACCCTAACACCCTAACACCCTAACACCCTAACACCCTAACACCCTAACACCCTAACACCCTAACACCCTAACACCCTAACACCCTAACACCCTAACACCCTAACACCCTAACACCCTAACACCCTAACACCCTAACACCCTAACACCCTAACACCCTAACACCCTAACACCCTAACACCCTAACACCCTAACACCCTAACACCCTAACACCCTAACACCCTAACACCCTAACACCCTAACACCCTAACACCCTAACACCCTAACACCCTAACACCCTAACACCCTAACACCCTAACACCCTAACACCCTAACACCCTAACACCCTAACACCCTAACACCCTAACACCCTAACACCCTAACACCCTAACACCCTAACACCCTAACACCCTAACACCCTAACACCCTAACACCCTAACACCCTAACACCCTAACACCCTAACACCCTAACACCCTAACACCCTAACACCCTAACACCCTAACACCCTAACACCCTAACACCCTAACACCCTAACACCCTAACACCCTAACACCCTAACACCCTAACACCCTAACACCCTAACACCCTAACACCCTAACACCCTAACACCCTAACACCCTAACACCCTAACACCCTAACACCCTAACACCCTAACACCCTAACACCCTAACACCCTAACACCCTAACACCCTAACACCCTAACACCCTAACACCCTAACACCCTAACACCCTAACACCCTAACACCCTAACACCCTAACACCCTAACACCCTAACACCCTAACACCCTAACACCCTAACACCCTAACACCCTAACACCCTAACACCCTAACACCCTAACACCCTAACACCCTAACACCCTAACACCCTAACACCCTAACACCCTAACACCCTAACACCCTAACACCCTAACACCCTAACACCCTAACACCCTAACACCCTAACACCCTAACACCCTAACACCCTAACACCCTAACACCCTAACACCCTAACACCCTAACACCCTAACACCCTAACACCCTAACACCCTAACACCCTAACACCCTAACACCCTAACACCCTAACACCCTAACACCCTAACACCCTAACACCCTAACACCCTAACACCCTAACACCCTAACACCCTAACACCCTAACACCCTAACACCCTAACACCCTAACACCCTAACACCCTAACACCCTAACACCCTAACACCCTAACACCCTAACACCCTAACACCCTAACACCCTAACACCCTAACACCCTAACACCCTAACACCCTAACACCCTAACACCCTAACACCCTAACACCCTAACACCCTAACACCCTAACACCCTAACACCCTAACACCCTAACACCCTAACACCCTAACACCCTAACACCCTAACACCCTAACACCCTAACACCCTAACACCCTAACACCCTAACACCCTAACACCCTAACACCCTAACACCCTAACACCCTAACACCCTAACACCCTAACACCCTAACACCCTAACACCCTAACACCCTAACACCCTAACACCCTAACACCCTAACACCCTAACACCCTAACACCCTAACACCCTAACACCCTAACACCCTAACACCCTAACACCCTAACACCCTAACACCCTAACACCCTAACACCCTAACACCCTAACACCCTAACACCCTAACACCCTAACACCCTAACACCCTAACACCCTAACACCCTAACACCCTAACACCCTAACACCCTAACACCCTAACACCCTAACACCCTAACACCCTAACACCCTAACACCCTAACACCCTAACACTAAAAGCCTAACACCCTAACACCCTAACACCCTAACACCCTAACACCCTAACACCCTAATTTCAGAATCTATTTATAGGTATTATAATAATAATAATAATTTAACGGTTATCGCCCTCTAGAGGACCAATATTTTCCAAATTCTTCTTCTTTTTTCTTCCCCTTCAACTCCAATTATTTCCATCTAAAAAATTCTGTCCATACCTCACATTTTCGGCTTTTTTCTTCAAATTCAATTCTACTTCATTTAAGACTTGATATCTTCGTCCTAAACTCCTTTCATAATTTTCTACCCCAATATTATGTATATCCAAAATCTTGTTGCATTCATATCTCTTTTTTCTTCAATTTTTCTTTCTCCATGACTTGCATGCAAATTCCATTTTATTTCATCCCTTCCCTTTTCGCGGGCAAACTTTTTTGCTTGTAATCGACTCAACGCCTAAATTCCAACACTTAGCATTTTCTAGGGAATCACCTCCTTCAGAATCCTTACTCTCTGGTGTACCTTGACCTTCAGCTTTATCTCCAGCATTCCCAACCTCAGTGTTGTCCTTGATTCCACTTTCATCACTTGAGGTTTGAACTATTTCCACAGGCCGAGTGCCTGTTGTTGCATAAAGCGGCGTAGTTGTCTCACTATCAAGCACTTCTTCAGTTTGGTTCCAAGCCCAGGATACAAATCTTCCTCATATTTCATCTTCATCTTCTTCATCATAATCATCATGGTCATCGTAGTTGCTTCAGTAATCCTCCTCAGATTCATAGTCAGAAAAGAACTCTTCTGGTGGCATCAAGTATTCTTCTGCATTGAGAGCAATATCTGTACCATTTAGCCATTCTTCCTCGTTCTCTGACATGCCGCCAAACTCCATGACTTTCCAATGCTGCTTCATCATCCTTGATACCTGGCTAGAAGGCAGTAATTCCCTTCCCTTCATGTACAGCTTTAATTCTTCTTCTAAAATCAAGCGTCGCGCACTCATTGAACACTTTAAACATGCCATTTAAAACCTTTATGGTATTATAAAATAAAGTAAATTTATTATGCTATTTAAGTAGATTTTGCAATAAAGCATTGCTAAATTAATGGCTTTATTTATTTATTTAGTTAATCTCTGCTTTTAATTAATTATATTTTAATTGATCTCCTTCTTTGTAAAGTTTTCAATTTTAATATTAATTAAAATAAATCGACGAATAAAGCTTTATTAATTTCTGGTTTATTTATAAATCTAAAAGTTTAATGAGCCAATTTTACTAATTATAATTATAGCTTTTGCATTCTATTAAGTGCTGATAACCACAGAAGCATATCAAAATATTAAAAACCGTTGTCTAGGCTATGGGCTGCTATGTTTATTCAAATACTCAGGTTAGCTAATTTAATCGGATAAGAATAGAACTCATATAATGGCGATTTTGTTTGTAAAATTTCCACATAATATGAAAATTATAGGGTTTTGGTCCTAGCTTAAGCTGTTAAATGATGTTTTTCGAAGCAGAGAATGTAAATATGCATCGTATTCTTAAACTTAAAGCGCTTTAAAAACTATTATTTGTTTCAGCTCATTATTTTAATACAAATTGTGCAAGTCTACATCTCAACTATTTCTGATTCGGTTAGAGAATATTATTATTTTAATTTAGATCAAAAAATAATTATTGATGTTGCTTATTATAGTAATTATATCTCACTTAGAAGAGTAGGTAAAAAGATTGAAGCAATAAAATGCAATAACCAGAATTGTAAGCTCAATTCTTATTATCTGGATAAATGAAATCTAAAAGGTTTTGCTCTAAAGCTTTAAGTATTCAGGTTAAAATACTTCTGGAATATATATACTTTAAGAATACAAAACTTATTATTTTAATTTGTTTCAATAATGTAAGCAAAAGGCCTTAAAAAATTTTAGCTTAATGCATTCTATAATTTTTTTTAGCAACAGGCTTCAATTTTGATAAAATTATTTTCTTTCGTATTAAGAGCTTTATATACTATAAATAATCTAGTTTTAGACTTAAAAAAATAATTTAAACCTGGCTTTCGTTATTATGTCCTTCCCGAATACATTTAACTTTTTTATTTGATTTGTCTAAATAAATCAGCTCGCAAAGGCATCAATAAGATGGCATGAGAAAAATAATTTAAGCGAGTAGGGAATTTAATGCTAGTGAAGTTTATTGTCCAGGGTAATTTAGCCCGCTCCTAAACAAAAATATAGAGAAGATATATTTTTGGCGTTAAAGTATAATATATTGAATTAAACCTAATTTTAATTTGAATGCCCATTATCTTAAATATTAATGTCTAAAGAATCAAACTTGTTATTTTGGGCAATCGCAAGTATAATCTTCTCTTTCATGATTTCTGAAGATGTATAAGCTGGCAGCTCAAGTCTGAATATAGTATTGTCGACAATAGGAACCAATGTATTCACATCTTCGGATTTACTGTGCTTGGCTATTGTAAATTTCAGAGGCCAATCCCATTCAATAAGCTTAGACCTTCTAGCAATATAGTCAATAAATTTGACATGGTCACTATAGTTTAATGATTTAATTGCTCTCCAGAAGATTTCAATGTGCGGATCTGTTCTTCTGCAATTCTCGTAAACGGTGTTTTCTTCTAAGACTTCTAATTTGACTTCTTGCTTCGCGCATATGAGTTCACGTAGTTGAGCAGCTGTGAATAGGTTCAATTTATCAATAGGAATAACAATAGCTATACCTTTCCTTATAGAATCGTAAGCTTTAGGATTTTCAAATAATTTGTGCTTCTCTAATAGATCAGCATAGTGGCCAACATTTTCAAAAGTAACGTCAATATTGGCTCCGTCTTCACAAAGTTCCATAACCTTTTCGCCGTATTTCACTATGAACCTCTCAGAAATGTGCTGGCCGAAGTTTTCCGAAGTAATTCCATAGACTTCAAGGTTCCTTAATTTATGCAAAAACTTGTAGAGTGGGAAGTCAAAGTCCCTTAAATCTTCGGTTGTGACATTTTCGTATAGAAGATGCTTAAATACAATAATAGGGAGTGAAAGACTCAGACTTTGATTGGTACGGATTCCGGAACCGAAGAATTTCCCAAGAGTGGTGAATAGGTGCATATGAGCTGGGAGGATGGACGTTGGATTGATAATTCAATTATCTCTTCCATTACCTATGTTAAGGATATTATTTTGAGATGGGATCAAAAGTGGAAGTAATGGGGACTCAAGCTCTTTAGAAATTTCTATCAATAATCCACAATACTTTACGGGGTCATCTTGGATTCCTTCTGGCTTGTATGCAAATTTGAACATTCTTCTACAATGTCTATGAATTATATTTGCTGCTGTCCCCATGGCTCTGCTTATTTGACTAAACATTGAAGCAGTTGCAGAATGATCAACATCCCCTTTAGCTTTCAGTTCTTGCGCTTTAGCTTTATCGATAGTAATGCCCATTCTTAAGTCACACGAAGACTTTTGAAGATGGTTTTCCAATTTTTCCTTCTTGAATTTTGATAATAGATAATATTTGGCCTTTTTAATAAACTTCATGAGAGAGTTTTCTGGCTCGTCTGCTTCAGTGTGCAAATCGAATAAATAGAAGTAATCTTGGAATCTTCAGTTGAAATCAATCAAAATTTCTTTTAAATTAAACAACTCTGCTTCTGATAATTTTTGTAAGTCTGGATAATAAATTAAATCTTCTGGAGAAATACTCAATGAACTATTATCGAAACTAATTGAATTGGCGTCCAGATATCCATCCATGAATTCAATAAACTGCTGAGCTATGCCATCTTTGAAAAATTTGGAATAGGTAGGTTTGTAGTTTTCTCTCCAATTTTCTCTGTCGCCAGCTGATGCAAAGCTCAAATAGGAATCAATGACCTTGGTGCTTCTTCCTTTGAAAGTAGGTGTTAAAAAGAACTTACAGCCCCAAAATTTATTTTCTTGTTCAGAGTCAATTCTTGCAAGATCAACACCAGTAGGGTACTTTCCTGTATTACAGATTGATAATTTTTGGTTTTCTTCTGATAAGACAGCAATAAATTTGAAGCAGTCTTTAGAGTCTTCAATATTAAGAGCTGCTTGGGCAGTATGTAGTAGTTTATCATTCTTATAAAAGGCAATTTCGTTTTTATCAAAATCGATATAGCTCCCAATAACGTCGTTTTGGTCATAGTTCATGCTTTCAGCGTTGCCAATTTTCCCATTACTATAATAAATTACAGTTTGCTCATTTCCTTCAATATTGTTCGTATTGATCAAGCTCTTCTTAGTAAAGCCAACCCCTACATATCCTTTAGATTCAACAGAGACTTCGATGTAGTATTTGCTATGCGTCATTTCGGCTTCAGTCTCATGGTAAGTTTTATCATTTGTTGACTTAGTGATAGTCGCTTTATTCGCGTTGAGTGCAGCTCCGTTCTGATTGCTGTCCCATGCATGCTTAATATTAGCAGTTTTATGAACTGGGAACCAAAAATAGACTGAGTCTCCTATAATATCCAAGTTTCTTTCAGAAAGAGGTTTGGACTCAGCCATTCTTTTAACACTGAGCACAGTAATGGCTTGATTCAAAGAACCAAAGCAGACCACTGGTGTGACTGAAGAAGCAATCCCCGTGAACTTGAAGATTTCAAGAGTTCCGTTAAAGAAAGTCAGTTCTCTTAAGTCCATATCAATCAACATTGTGATTTCATCTCCTTTCTTAAATCCTTCGAACCCATCTTTGGACCATCCTTTCTTATGAAATTCTCCAGTTCTTTTCCAACTCCATGCATCATGAGGACACTCGCATCCAATATACTCATTTAGGTCATAATCTTGGGCATCCTTTTCAGTCCTATAAACTCCAATGTACAAATACTCAGAATTTCCATCAGATTCTATCTTGAATTTGATATTCACTATGCCGTCTGAGTAGTCTTCAGACCAAATTGCATTGCCCCATCCGCTTCTTTTGACTTTGGTAACTTTTGAAGTTCCTTCTGAAAAAGCGACTTTCCTTCCACATGGCTCTTTTCTCCATCGAGCATCGCTTATGGCTTCAATTTTCTTTTCTTCGACTAATTTCTTACCATCTTCATCATAGCTGAAAACAGCTGTGTCTCTTGGGTCAAGACTTGAATTTGAATCGAAGACGATACTGATAAGAGAAGCACCAGGAATTTTGATCAATTCTTTTGTGGTTTGCCTAATATAAGGATGTTTAGACTCATAAGTTCTTCCGAGGTTGCAAGTAACGTTCTTCTTGAATGACTCAAATAAGAAAGTTTCTAGCAGTTCATCCTTTTCGCTTAGACCTTTAATATCAAAAACAAGTTTACAAAATTCAATAAACCAAGGTTCCTCTCCAGTAAGTTGGAATTTATGTGAAGCATCTTCTAATAGCCTTGCAGTAGCTTGCATCAAACTATTTTCTTCTTTGTTAATGCTCACAATATTATGAAGCTCATTTGCTTGAGCAATCAAGATGCTAAGAATATTTTTGAACAATGGGCCTTTCTGATCTCTTATTATCTTATTCAAGATTTTTATAGAGTCGAGCTTCAATTCCAGTGTGTTTGCTGAAAGAGAATGCAAGAAAATAGACTGGACACACCTAGGGTGCATTATTTCCATAAATTCTTTAGGTATTGGGTTGATGCTTGAAATCTTATTTAGCACCCATATTGCAGGCCAAGGATGATCTGGAGCTACAGAAACTAAGCCTTCAGGAATCACATCAAACTTATATCCCCAAAAGTTAGTTTGCCACTCAGAGTGGAAATGCATATAAACAACTTCTCCTTCTACTTCAAATGGAGCCCAATTTTCATCAATCGTTCCAGAAATGCATCTGATTTCATCAACTCTACCTGGATTCTTATAGAATTTTAAAAAATCATCAACGAATGTAGTTTCACATTCTGGATAAAACACAAATTTGAGCCTTTTAGCTCCAGGAATTATGATTTTTTGATCTATGTCTATTTTATTCTCATATGGGTGGCTTGGGCTTTCAATTGTCAAAGCAGCTGATAATGATCCTTGCTTTTCTGTGTAGATCAAGCATCTAAGCATCCTTTCTAGGCAATCCTTGAGAAACTTATCCTTGAATATCGGATTATCTTGGGATAGTAAAGTATCAATCTTTTTAGATATTTTATTCACAGAACTTCCTAAGAAATCGAGTAATTTGATGGTACTGAATTCCTCAGCTATTGTTTCAATAGAGGTTGGGTATTTTTTGATGAGCACTAGAGCAAGATTTTTGTATGAAACTTGCTTTGAGGAATCTATAAGCTTATAAAAGTGACTGAAGAGCTCTTGAATAGACAGGCCATCGAAAAGGTCTTCTTTAACTTCTCCTTCGGAATTTATTTGACTTTCTAATAATCCGCATGGTGGCATATTAAGTGAGTACATCTTCTTGAATGGTTTAAGCGCGCAGTTCAGAACAGTATCACTTGTCTTTACAGCTAAAACTAAGAATGATTTCTTTCCTAAGCTATGGCCAAGATTTATCGCATTGCCTTCGCCATCTTTAATTATCTTATAACCAAATGGCACTTTTACGTTGTACATTGAAGAAGATTTGATGAAAATGATATCTTTTATACATATTTTTTCTATATCTCCTTTCTTTACCCAGATATGACTGGTTTGATCTTCAGGGTCAAAGTTCCCTAAATCTGTATAGTCTTTAACTTCTTTGCCTAATGCAATGCTTCAGTATCCACTTCCAGTAGTCACCTGCTCTTTTTTAACACATAAAATCATTCTCTTTGGAATATTGAATTCTTTCTGTTTGCCATCTTCATAGATCGAGACTGCTGTAAATCCAATAGGGTTAGGTTAGGTTATTAAAAGTCAGGCATTAGACATATTGGTGACGTAGTCACTAAAGACCTCGCGTACAGAAGGTTTTACCGCCTTTCGACTCCAGTTAAGAGGAGTCTATCACCCGAAAATGGGTGCCGCTTGTCTCCTCCTTATGGCTTCCGTCTTGAGCACTTATGGATTTCTGCGGCCCCTGCTACGGGCAATTGGAGTGGTATGATAATAAGGATCCTTGGAGCCATCGGGTGCCAAAGTACCTTCCTTCGACAGCCACAGGAAAAAGACTGCTCCCCTGGCCTGGGCCGAAGCTCCCTGTTTCTCGATAGAGGAACTCCCATAGGTCCTCGGATCCAAATGACATTGCTGAGCACCTCCATTTCCAACCACAGAAAAGAAGCTAAAACCTACCGGATGCACATCTCTTGAACCTGCACTTGAAATTCGTATTCCGTCCCAGTTCGCCATAGCCATAAGGTCAGGACTGTTACGCCAAAAGGACAGGTATTACGTGCCATCATTTTAATTTACATGTAAATCCATTAGGAACTTCACGAATTGTTTTAACCAGCTTTAAATCAGTGATGACATCTTGATTTAGAGATCTAATGGTATTTTGGAAAACTTTCGGGAAATTTTGAGAAATGTAGTCTAAGCTAGACCTTAAGTCTCTGCTTGATGATAGGGCTTGAGTTATTTGATCTTCAGTCAAGTCTAAAAGTTTTAGTCTCAGCCTATCATAGTTTTCAGATTTTTGAATGACTTTGATTGTTTTATAAGTCTGAGCATCTTTGGATTTATTAACTTTGGTTGGTGCAGAATTGGTATTTTTGCCGTCATATACTTCAAAAGTTAGCAAAGAAGCTCTTGTGCCAGTTTCCATATAAAGTCCATAGGCTCCGATTTGAAGGCCGTTAAACGCAGTTGCATCGTTCAGAACAATACTTTCTTTGGTGTTTTCATTAATTATTTTGATTTCTCCATTTGAATTCAAATAAATCCTAACAGCTAATACCTCATCAAGTCTGGCAGGACAGACAACACTGCCATTGACTTCAAAGCTTGGCGATCCAGAATTTGTGTCAATTCCTATATCCACTCCTCCAAGTTTGAGACCATATGACAACTGATTTTGATAGTGAATGCCTTCTAACTGCGCTAGAATGGTCAAAGATTTTACAAACTTTGTAGTGTTTCTGAAAACAGCTAAGTCAGAAATTGTCGTTATTTCTTTTCTTGCTGTTAGGAAATTATTATTTTTTATCACGAATTGGCTATTTGAATTTTGGTAAATATCTGCATATCCGGCAATATCAGATGTTTCAAGGTTGAAAGATTTGATTGGCTGAAGCTTGAATAATAGGCTTGATTTTGGCTCTTCTATTTTTCCAGCAAATTCTAAAATCCCATTTTTATCCTTGATTCCTTTGTCAAGGCACTTAGCGATGATCATCGGCTGAATGTTTTCTTTTGTCAGTTCTTCAATTAGATGTTTGGTTTTATCGCTAGCATTCGAAAAAATTTCTATTATTTCTTGATCTGCAAAGTCGTCATAAATGGATTTTTCTGAGATTGTCTTTAGAATTTGTTTGAAAAACAATTGCTTCTCTTTATTTTTTCAGACTTTAGTTTCAGCTTTAGTATGCTTCATGATGAGTCTTAATAAGTCTGCCCCTTCGCAGTCGCTAATGTCTTTCTTTTTTAAGATAAGTGTAATTGTATTAACAATAATGTTTTCTAAGTGAGCATATAGGGTCCTGAATGAGGCAGTTCTCTCAGATTTCATATTGAAGCTCAAAAATTCTGAGTCAATTAAAACTAGCCACAAATTGATAGCTGATTCTTTAATATTTTTCAGTTCATCTTGACTAAGTATTTTCATGGTATTAAAGTTGTTGATCGGCCTTAAATAAGCAATTAATTTTGCGTTAACTGACTCTGTCTCATTAGTGACAGGAGAATAAATATCTACTGTGTCCCCATCAATTGCACTTATGATGCATCTTGCCTTATAATAAGTTAGTTTTGCTTCAGCCAGCTCAATTGGATCATTTCCGAAAATATCAACCTGCTTCGATAAAATTGCTAAAGCTTCGATTGCTCCAACTTGATACATAGGAAGTGCTTTTCCGTCCTTTAAGTTTTGGGAAGCATCGTTCAAGGATTTCATAATTGTGGTGAGCACTTCGCATCTCCATCTTTCTATGTTCATGAGTTCTATCAAAAGAACAATTGCTTCATAGCCACATCTAAAAAGTTTGCGTTTTGAATCTTTAAAGCCATACCAGTAAGCCATTTTCCCAATTCTTTTAAGCAAAAATTGGACAAAGTCGGTGTTTGTACTATCAGAGTTAATGTAAGGAAGCGTAGTCCAGATTGCACCTAGCGTTTGAGCTGAGTGTTGGGATGGGAGAATTGCTTTGAGGATGCGAGAGCCAAGGGCAAAGTTTCTTTCTGCGCTACTCAGGAAAGTAATTTTAAGAAGCTCCGTAAGATATTCTTCACGGGCTAAGAGGCTGGCAATTGTATTTGATCCGAGGCACCCATAAATTGTCCACAATAGAGAAGTCATATATTCGCTTGAAGATTTTCTTTCTTTATATACTTCTAAACAGCTATCAGGAAGATCATCATACTGGAGAAGAGCCCATTGTAGCTCATGATAATAATCGAAAAACCTATTCTGGTCTTTAGCTATTGCATGCATTGTTACATACAAGTCTAAATTGCCTTCCTCGTTTTTGAATTCTGCTGGGCAATCCACTTGAACTTTGCCGCCTTGCACAATGCCTTTGATTTCTGTTAATTCGAAAATATCAATAAATTGTTGGAAAGATTTTCCTTGATATTTAGGATTGAACCTTGAAACAATATTTTTATATATGATTTCAATGTTACTGAAATCATAAGATAAAGCTGCTTGCTCAAAATCTTTTGGCATTTGAGTTCAGATCTTGGAGTGGTCAATATTATACTGATCTTCTTTAGGAAGTGTATTTTTCATAGCATAGACTGCGTTGATATATTTAAAGAAATCGAAATTTCCTTTAGAATTTTTGTAAGCATCTTGGCTAGAAAGGAGTTTTGAGCACTTAGGATTGAGTTTCGAAATTTGAGCAGGAGTTAAAACCCCTTTCATTGCAGGATCAGCTTCGGCGACTAAATCGTTAATAATTTCCTTCAGCAAGGATTCTCCTAGTTTTTCAGTCTCTTTATTAAACTGCCTAATCCATTCTTGCATTGGATTCTTTTTAAAAGCTTTGGCAACGTTCATTCTATTTACCCACGACTCCCCTGAAACTGCTCCACTAAGCTTTTGACCTGAGTAGCCCTGCTCCAATAGCGATTGATCCCACTTTAATTCATTAAAAATTGAATTCAAAAATACATCTTGAGCAGTATATTTGGCAACTGAATTACTTTGGCTTGCATTTCCAACTACACTAAATACTAAAAACTTATAAGCAGCCCATGCTGCTCTGCATAGTCTATCTTTAAGGGTTTCTCTTACTCCCCCCCCCCTCCGTGAGTGAACAAAAAAATTTTGTTCACTCACGGAGGGGGTTAATTTTTGTTTTTTTAAAACAATTTATATATAAATAAATTTTCTAAACAATTTTTTTTTGAAATTTAAAAAAATCCTAATTTGCAAAAATTTGAAAGCAAATATTAATTTAATTTATAAAATTTATGTTTTAAAATGCAATTCATTTAAAATTAAACAGAATTAGCTCTAGATTTCATTATATTAATTATCATTTATATGTCAAAATTTTTTTCCATAAAAATTTTTTTCTATTAAAAAAATTTTTGTTCACTCGCGGAGGGTGGGTTTTTGGGCAAAAAATGGCGATTTTTCTAATGGTTTTGTTCACTCACGGAGGGGGGGGGGAGTTAATAACTTTTCATCTTCTGATTCATCACCTAATAAATCAAAATAAGGCCTGAACTCACATTCAAGGCTTTCCTGGATACTGACCAGAAATTGGTTCTTTGCACTTGGTTCGCTCTTTTTGATGAAAATATGGGACAATTTTTTTTTTGGCAAATAAAAGGAAATAACAAAAAAATGGCAATTTTTTAAGAAGTAAATATTTGCAAAAGCATGTCATTTTTTGCCTCTTTTTGCTAATTTTGCAAATATTTGTTTTTTAAAAAAAAAACTTGCCATTTTTACCAAATTTGGAATACTTTTTTGTTGTTGCAAAATTTTTGCCAAAAAATTTGCCATCTTGAAAAATTACCCGAAAATATGTTTGGATTCTCCATTCTGAGTGAACTGGCCTAAATTCTCATATCCTTCAATTTCTTCAGATGTGATTTGGAAATCGACAACAGGAAGTGGTCCTTTGTGCTCAATAATTAAATAGAGATTCTGGCCTTCCCCTTCTCTAGTTTCTAGCCCATCCATTTAGCAGGGAGCATGCTATTAATTTAACTGTTGAATTGTATAGAAAAATTTATTAATTTTTTATATTCAAATGGTTGAAATGACCTGGATGGAGCAGATCGACTCTCTCTATCGCTTTTTTATAAATTTATATACTCCAAATTTTAATATCAAAGAAATTCCTTAAATTTTAGCATAATGAAAATTTAAATTAATGAAAAAAAGTTTGTGGGTCTCCTCGTAAATATTTTTTGGACTTAATCTAGATTGGAAATAAGAGAATTTTATCAACATCATCAGAGATATCAACTTCTGCCAAGATTTTGAATCCTGTAATGCACTGGCCCAAAAGGAATGACTTGGTCTCAATTTCTTCTCCTATATAGCCTTTAGACCAACTTAATAAAAGAGAAATGATAAGTGGGAACTGTTGCTCTACTATCATAAGATTATCAGGCTCTTTTAATGGGAAGCATAACGCATCTAAAACAGTCAAGTAATGGAAGTATAAAGGTTTTTCTATGGCTTCTGTCTTGGATTGGAGCAGCTCTCTCTGCAAGTATCCATAGATGTTATAAAATGATTTTTGGACGCACTTTAATAGGTTTGAATCAATTCCTTCCACATTTTCCCAATAATGGAATTTTACATTGTTTTGCTTAAAAGAATCAACAAAGGATCTTATTAATGAAGTTTCTTTTCTAAATGATAAGTTCATTAAGTTTCCTAAGCTGGAAAGTCCAAGAGCTCTTGCTATAGCTTTCACTCTTCTTTTCTCAATGATATCCACAATTTTTTCAGCTGAGGCAGGAGTTTCGAATAAAGAAAGAATGAGTTCAGATGTTCTTTTGATTTCTTTAACATCTTCTGAGTGGCTATCGTCTTCACTTTCGTTCCTTCCTAGCATATCAACTAAGCTCGAAGTTGCTGCAACACCTCCTTCGGTTTGCTCCCATTTGCTTTCATTTCTTTTCATTTTAGAAATGCTGGCTTCTTGGACTACATTTGCTACCAAATGTTTCATTGTTTTAGTAATCCCAAGCTCATTTAATCCTTGATTATACTGTGAATTGATTAATAGAGCGCATTTAACTACAACATCTTTACTCTGTCTCCAGTCTTGCATGTAAGAATTTTCGCTCATTAAAGTTGCTAACTCCCCCCCCCCCTCCGTGAGTGAACAAAAAAATTTTGTTCACTCACGGAGGGTAATTTTTTTTTTTTTAAAAAAATTTATATATAAATTTTATAAAAAAATATTTTTTTTTCGAAATTTAAAAAAATCCTAATTCACAAAAATTGGAAAGCAAATATTAATTTAATTTATAAAATTTATGTTTTAAAAAGTAATTCGTTTAAAATTAAACAGAATTAGCTCTAGATTTCATTATACTAATTATCATTTATATATCAAAATTTTTTTTCCATAAAAATTTTTTCTATTAAAAAAATTTTTGTTCACTCACAGAGGGTGGGTTTTTGGGCAAAAAATAGCGATTTTCTAATGGTTTTGTTCACTCACGGAGGGGGGGGGTAAGTAAGATTTAATTTGAAAGATTGATCAGAAAAATTAATTTAATCAAAAAACTATATATTTTTTATACTGCAATTTTTTTCAATTAGCATATCTCATTAAAAAATAAAAAAAAGTTTTTAATAGAGGGATTCCAGTTTTTCTAAAATCAGTTTTTTTCTGATAGTTTTAATAACTATAGATGGAGAATTAGAAACTTCTTCAAAGGTCATGGATACAGTTTCTCTCAATTTGTGGATGTACTTCTCCGCCCATTTTCTATATTTGACTGCTTCTTTTATGAGATATTTGAATGTAGATCCAACACTTGTAGGATCTTGAAGAAGGGTTTTGAAAATCTCGGAAAATTCAAAGAAAGCTGCATAAACAGCGAAAATGGCTCTTTCTGCTTTATCAAATTCTGGTCCTCCAATTGCTGAATCATCTTCGCTAACCCCGCTCAAAGTTTTCAGGGCGTTCCAATCTCTTAAAATTTCGCATTCCCCTTCAATGAAATCGTTGATAAATTGATTATCTGAATACTTTGCATCTCCCCATTTCCCAAAAGAGTCAATATACTCTTGCAACGTCAGCTCTGATTTATTATTGTATACCAGTTTTTTAGTAGGATCGCTTCTAATAAACTGATTTAATTTCTTAGGCTTAACTTTTTCTCCAATTCTTGGCACTTGGGCAAGGTTGATCAGACTTTCTGGGATAGGGTTTTGAGACTTAACAAGTGATAAAGTCTTATCAGAAATACCGTATTTAAGCAGTGGGTTTTGAAGCAAAGCTCTCACTTTTTCATCTTCTGGCGTTTTCTCAAATTCTCCTAAAATCAATTTTACGTAGATAAGCCCAACCATGGTCTCTGCTGCATCTTTTATGGTATCTGGCCATTGCTTACTTCTCCCTCTCCGTGAACAAAAAAAACATTTTGTTCACTCACGGTGGGAATTTTTTTTAAACATTTAAATATAAATTTAGGGATTTTTTTATTGATAGAGGCTTTTTCGGCGAAATTTTGCAAAAACGAAAAATGACAAAAAATGGCAAATATGTTTTAAAAAAAGCAAATATTTAAAAAGATAGAGAAAAATCGACAAAAAGTGGCAAATTTTTTTTTAAAATCATTTGTTAGCAAAAATGGCAAAAAATGGCAAAAAAAATGGCAAAAAATGGCAAAAAATGGCAAAAAATGGCAAAAAAATGGCAAAAAAAAAAAATGGCAAAAAATGGCAAAAAATGGCAAAAAAAATGGCAAAAAATTGCAAAAAATGACCAAAAATGACCAAAAAATGACCAAAAATGACAAAAAATGACAAAAAATGACAAAAAATGACAAAAAATGACAAAAAATGACGAAAAAATGACAAAAAATGACAAAAAAAATGACAAAAAATGACAAAAAAATGACAAAAAAAAACTGACAAAATTTTGCAAATAAGGCAAAAAGTTTGGCAAAATAACGAGTAATATAAAAAATTTTGACAGTAAAATTAAAAACGATCACATAATTTACGCAGATAAAGTAGAGGCACAGTACTCATGTATATGAAATTAGACAGATTATCAACGAGAGATCTTATTCTTAAAGCTCAAAAAGCATTAATTCTTAAAGGATCGGCAAATAAGTTATGCTAAAATTTGGAAACGAAAAGTTGCCATCCAAAAAAAGTCAAAATTTTAGTAAAATTTTTGTTTTCGAAAATTTAAAAAAAAAAAATTTACAAAAATTAGAAAGCAAATATTCATTTAATTTGTAAAATTTATGTTTTAAAATGCAAGATGTTTAAAATAAATCAAAATTAGATAGAGATTTGATTATAATAATAATTACTTACTTATATACAAAATATTTTTATATTAAAACAATTTTTGTTCACTCACGAAGTGTGGTTTTTGGGCAAAAAATAGGGAATTCTCTAATGGTTTCTTTCGCTCACGGAGAGGGGGACTTAGTATAATAGTCAGCTTTAACTTCACCCAAAATATCAATTTTCCAGCCCCAATAGTTGACTGAAGTATCAGAATGGAATGTGAAGAACAAATATGGGGTATTTACTTCAATTCTTTCCTCATTCTTTGGGAAATCGTCTCCATCCCATCTAAAGAGTTTTTCTTCTTTTTTATCGTCTTTCCAAAGCTCTAAAAAATCGCAATTCTTCTCAGTTTTGCATCTATGGTCAAAGGCCAAATAATATTTTCTTGCTCCAGGGATCTTTACAGTGTGGGTAATATCAAGATTGTTATCGTAATTGTGCGTACTTTCGTAAGCATCTGCTGTAGCTAGAGCCAATCCTTTATTGAAGATTTTTGGCTTTGGGTCATAGTATTTCAGAGATGTTATGATGCTCTGCAAAGCTGGTAAAATTTTTGCCAAGAAATCAAGGCTCATTCTGGCTAAAGACAGCATGCAAAGAAGAGTTTCTAATATATCTGCAAGGAAGGTTTTTCTGATGGTGTTTGTGAGTTCATCTGACAATATAGACCCTTTTTCTTTTGCTTTCACAATATGAAGAACTTCTTCACAGTTCTCGAAAACACTTAATGAGTAGTTCATTAAGATTTCTTGCCATTTTCCTTTGAAATTAGATTTAGTGGCTTGACCGAATAAAGCAATTTGACTTGTTTCAAGAAGTTTAAAGATTCCAACAGATGTTTCTTCTCCTCTCACAAGCTTCTTGGAAATTTCTGAAGAAAGCTCAATCAAGTACTTGAAATAAGTTTCCACTAAATGCTGAGACTCGTCATTAATAAGCTCTAAGGCTGGGAAAAGTTTGTCTGGTCGAGACATTTCGAAGATAATTCTATCTTCAAGCTCTTTAACGATAACTGATATCTCAACTCCATCCAATCGTTCTTTAATTCTATCTAATAAATAAGACAATTTCTCCTGTGGATCCTTATAAAAGACAGAAAAGCATGATGTCACAATTTTTGTGGCCTCTTCAGAAGCCTTGGACCCTGGCATGCTAGTCATTATATCTATAGCGGTTTTCATAATTTTTGTTCTTAGCTGTCTTTCTAAAGTTGCATTTTGAATCATATCCGACCCAATTAAGTGCGATTTGGTGAGTTTTAGCACATAAACGAGCATTTCTGAATAAATTTCTTTGGATTCTCTTTCAACATTTTCTGAGTGAATTTTTTCAATGAAAATCAAAGCCAATTTCCCTAAAATTTCTACAGTTTCATTCTTGATGTCAAAGGAAAGCCCCATTTTTTTTTCAAAATTTACCTTTATCTCTTTATTTTCTAATTTTTTTATGATAATGTCATTTCAGACATCAAGCGATTTAAGAATATAGTTTGTGAACTCAATAGGCTTCATTTGGAGATATTCATCAGCCATTTTTCCAGTTTTGATAGCCCTGTTAATGATGCTTAAATCTTCAAGCTTCACTTCTACATTTACCTTTTTCCTGTAGTTTTCAACTTTTATGCGAGCGATATCTGGCATATCTTGGGGATTATAGATGATTTTGTGTTTGCTGATTCCTCCAAGACACATAAAAAGATTCATACTTTCAGGAAGATTTTGAATAGGCCCTTTGGGGTCTTCTTTTCCGTTATGGAAGAAAAGAATTGTGTGCTCATCCATATCCAGCAGAAATCCAATTTTTTCACCCACAGAGTATTTTTCGAAGGTGTACAATTCATTATTACCTTTAATGATACTTCCGGCAGGTTTATAAGAGAGAGGAAACGATTGTTCTGGAGGAGGCAGGTCGAGATCAGGATAATATCCATTACAAACTCCATAAAACATGTTGCCAGAATTACCTTCAATTCAAATCATCTCAACATAATGAGCACCTTCTGTCCAAGCTTTTTCTGAAAGATTAGCTCCCCAGCCATCATTAGTTGTTCTGATTAATACATTTGGCTCGTCGCTACTGATTTCTAACTTCTCCACTTGGCTAATGAGCGAAAATTCTGGCTTATTAGTTTTAAAAAAAATTATATAAAAAGGGTTTTTTTTTTCAAAACTAAATTTGCAAATATTTGAAATGAAAAATCTAATTTAATTTATTTTAAATTTATGTTTTAGAACGATATTTATATAATCTGCTTGAGACTTTATTATTTTAATCCCTAGTTATATATCAGATATAGTTTAGACAAAAATTTATAATAAACATTTTTATTCGCTAAATAAATTATTTTCCTAAAAATAAAAATTTTTTCAAGTTATTTTTTTTTATAGCCGATGAGGAGCAAGCCTTTCCCTTTATTTCTAGTATCCCAAGCAAAAGAGCCTCTGTTTTTCTTTGTAAGGTCCTTAAAGTTTGCTAGCATAGGGAAAATTTGTTTATAAATTGGAGAATGGTCTTGACTTGGGTCACAATTGGCAAATGCTAAAGCTAATGTTAAAGCGGTGCACAAATTTCCTGTACCATAATAAAGCCCAAAAAGAATTGCATAACAGGCATTTATGTCATCTTCTTGGATATTTGGGAGCTCTCTTAATAGCATTGAGTTGAAAAAAGCAAAAACTGATGAAATTAATTGAGAGATCGAAGGGTCGGTGTCATTCAGCGCCATTGGTTTTAAGCCAGCAACTATGCTTAAAGCAGCTTCTATGATAATCTTATAAAGTTCAGGCTTATCAGAGCCTAAAATCTTAATTATCCCAAACAATGAAGACAGACCAAAAGATAGCCCTGATTTGGCAATTGGGTTGAGGGTTTCTTCAGTTTTTAAAGCTTGCGGCTTTGATTTTCTTTTTTCACGCTCATCCATTCTAAGTAGAGCTTCATAAGTTCTGCTCAGGTATTGAATTTTTTTCGTCATCCCAGCTGAGCTTGAGTCCTCCCTTACACATAAGTCGATTTCATTCAGTAACCCTTGGGTGACTTTTGTGTACCTTTCTTTGATAAAGCTTTCATCTTCCATGCTGAGTAGCATTTGCTCTTCATTTATGTAGTTCAGGTCTTCAAGCTTGGCTGAGGCAGATGATGAACCTGGGACCTGATAAATATTGAGGTCTCCTCGGCTTAATAGAGAACTATGATTGAAAAACAGTTTTTGGTCACCAAGAATACTCAGATCTCCCTTCAGCTCTTTTTCTAGAGCTTCAGAAGTTAAACTTGACACACGAGCTGCTATGTTGGTGGCTGCGTTACCCATTAATTATAACTAATGACTAAAAATGGTCCAAATATCGATGTAATAAATATATTAAATTTTATTAAAATCTTTTAAGTAGATATAATTTTAAGAATACAAAGAAAAGCCAAAAAAATGGATTTTTATTTTGGTCACCAAGAACACTCAGATCTCGCTTCAGCTCTTTTTCTAGAGCTTCAGAAGTTAAGCTTGACACACGAGCAGCTATGTTGATGGCTGCATTACCCATTAATTAACTAATGACTAAAAATGGTCCAAATATCGATGGTAATAAAAATATGAAATTTTATTAAAATCTTTTAAGTAGATATATTTATAAGAATTCAGAGAAAAGCAAAAAAATTGGATTTTTATTAACTATAGTAGAATCTTTTAAAAATTCAATTGTCCATTATACCTATTCTTTAAGAAAGGAGCTGGAAATAGGCACTGAAATTCTGCATTCTGAAGATTCCTAGATGTGAGAAAGAATTTGGTCACATGGGTTGAGTCAGTGTTTGAGCCATATTACAGAAAGTATTTATCCGATAAAACTTCAGGGATAGCAAAGTCAGATTTCATGTGCAGTGAAATAATTTAAAGACAAAATTTCACCAATGCTAATTAGATGACATCATTTAAGATTATTGAGAGAAAAGTTTTAAATATGTAAGTATATATGCTTCAAAAGCAAACAAAATATCATTGTTTCGTTTAATAAATATTGATTTTGATGCTTTAATTGCTTTGTTTTAATACTCTATATAGAAGAAAGTGCTTAAGATCAGAAAAAAGTAACTCGATTGATAAGTTTTTAATTTTAAAGTCCATTAATATTTACTAACGAGCATTATATGAGTCATTAAGAGTTTCATAGAGAACAACAAGTTTGGCTTTTTATAGAGCACTTATAAACAAATTAGCTAATTAAAAATTTATCTTTCCGCAAAAAAGAAACTCGATTGATAAGCTTTTAATTTTTAAGTCCATTGATTTGCAAACGAGCATTATATGAATCATTAAGAACTTCATAAAGAACAGCTAGCGCTTAAACAAGCTTTGTCTTTAATAGAGCATTTGATCGCAATCATATTGGCATTGTTTATTTAAAAGTCTAACTCCGCCCCCTCTGTGAGTGAACAAAACCATTAGAAAAAATCCCCAAAAACCCACCCTCCTTGAGTGAACAAAAATTTTTTTAATAGAAAAATTTTGATATATAAGTGATAATTAGTATAATGAAATCTAGAGCTAATTCTGTTTAATTTTAAAACAAATTGTGTTTGAAATATAAATTTTGCAAATTAAATTAATATTTGCTTTCCAATTTTTGCGAATTAGGATTTTTTAAATTTCGAAAAAAAATATTTCTATAAAATTTATATACAAATTTTTTTTAAAATAAAAAAATTAACCCTTCGTGAGTGAACAAAATTTTTTGCTCACTCACGGAGGGGGGGATTAAGTAAGATTTTAATCAATGCCACTTTCTAAATGGGTATCTTAAATTTTAAAATTAATTTAAGAGTAAAGCCATATTAAAAATTGGCACGTTTACTTGTCAACTTTTTTCAAATTTGTCATCCATTTTTGACATGACACTTTTTAACGCTCACTTTTATAAGATTCAGCTCATCCCTTTGAGAGAGTGTCTTTGCCGTTCAACCATCAATTACATTTTGCTCGATAAAGAAATCTATATAGGTGTATGGGCTATAACATCAATTTTTTATATGCAAGTATTAACATTTTTAACTCTTTCATGGTCGAAATGTACCCTCTTAGAGTTATAGTAAGAGCGACTGAAGCACTTGAACCTATTGAAAATTCAAGCATTAGACTACTTATACCAAATGCATGCAATTAAATGCAACACCCTTTGATATATTCTGTTATTTTTAGATTGGCCATTAAAGCATGGGGAAAGTTGATTTCAATTCCACTAGAATCTGTTCAAACTCTACATTGAAAAGATTGCTCAGTCGCTAATTTATATCAATTTATTGAAATAAGCTATTATATAAATTATCAGATATCCAGAGCAGTCACTTTATGATGATTTATATCATTTTCATAATTGATGCTTGTAGGACCTATCGAATCAATTGATTTTGAGCCAGGGGAAATAATAATTTTTAATATATATATGCCCATTAGGCGATATAATTGAAGAATTGCTTTTGATATCTAAGAATATTTAAATCTCCTTTCAGCACTTTTTCCAGAGCTTCAGGAGATAGGCCTAACACACGATCTGCAAAGGTGATAGCTGAGCTTCCATAATTATTATCTATAAGTGAAAAATGGATGAGATTTATGCATATAATAAAAACTGTTCTAATTCCATAAAATTTAAAAATGACAATTTGCTTTGGAAAGCCTTAAAAGCGCAGAGTAAGTATAGATAATTCAGAATAATATAATATCTTGTAATCGGAATTCTTTAAATGCTAGTTAATACTGTATTTGCTATAAGAAATAAGATAATATTATCTATTGGCAATGCTTCTGCAACTTATAAATGGATGCACTATGCTTTGAAGTTTTCCCTCTGCAATTTGAACGATGATGTCTTATCTAATAAAAGGAAAATTAGCTAAATAAAGGATGACTTCCCAATCCTTTAGAACAGAAAGTGGTTTAAATCTTGCACAGCATTTAGGTCTCAGTCCAATATTTATCCATCAAAATATTAAAAGATCTTGAATAGATTGCAAATGCATTTTATTCCTAATTAATTATAAAAATTATTTTCCAAAAGTGTTTAGCATACATCATAAAAAGGACTTCGATAATTTGGAAAAGAATGATTAGATGTTTTAAAATTATATATATTCCAAATAAAACGAATAATTGTTCGAGGAATTTTATTTGTTTGCTATTTTATGATTTCTCTATGATCTATTAAATATTATTTAAAACCTTATTGAAATTCTCCCCTCTAAATTCTAATTATTTATTATTGGCTAATTTTTGAACAAAATCTCTATTTAGCAATAGAAAATAGTTTGGCCATTTTAGTTATAATTTTAATAAAATAATTCCTAGCTAGAATGCTAGATTCTAAATTAACTATCTGCTGCTTCTATGCTCTCTATCTTAAACTATGGCATAAGAATAATGATTGCATGTCTGGAAATTGTGTTTAGTAGATAGAAAATTTTGATGAATCAACTTAAGCTATCAGATTTTATTCTCAGAAAGAATTTTATTTAGATTTATAATTATTTCTAAAAATATTATAATAAACAGAGAAATCACCAGCAAATTTTTATTCATTTGTTAAAATAACCTAATTTCGAATTAAATCCAATAAAGAAATACATTCTAAAAGTGAGCATCACGCAATCGAAACAAAGGTTTCTAGCAATCAATAGACCCAGAACTCCTCCAATTCAAGCGAGAAGAACATCACATTGAGCTTCTTCTCAATAAGTGTCTTTAGCTCAGCAAGAAACAACACTTTTCTTCCTCCCAAACTTCCAACCTTTCATTCCTCCTATTTCAGCTCATTCCGTCGTTATCTTCAAAGTCTCCTTTCAAATAAACGAATAATCCTTGAATCCTACATCGAAATTCAAAAAATAGAACCCAATCAAGCACTATCAAAGAAGCCCTTTATATTTATCGGAAACTATTAAATCAGTCTCTTGGAATTAAACTACATCCCAGTGTTTATAAATTATTTAAGCCAAGACCATCCTAAAGAAATTCAGTTTGATGCTTCCTTTACTTTGTGTTCATTTGCTACTTTTGATCATAAATATACAAGTTGCCCGATGATGGCGCTCAATGCCCATCATCGGGCAACTACAGTTCAGGGTCCACACGGGAAATGAGTTCCATATGTGGAGCTTTTTTTGGCGCGTGAAAGTGAGGATTCTCCACGTGTCAAAAAGGGCTCCACACGTGGAACCCATTTCCAGTGTGGACTCTTTACTGTAGGTGCCCGATGATAGTATATTGAGCGTCATCATCGGGAATTTTCCTATATATGGAAATGATAGTGAAGAATGAAGCAATTAGAGAAGCCAACTTACGATCAGTAAAGAATATGATGAAGTTGCTGAAAATTGCATATGATGATGCATAGGGAATATCGCAGGGATGATGAAAAATATCGAGGAATTATTATTTCTGAAGAAACTTTAAATATTTTGAGGATGTGCTGCAAAATATTAGTTTCCAGATTAATAAAAACCCATTGGCGAATGTCTTGGCATGGGTGCTTACTCCCCCCTCCGTTAGCGAACAAAATCATTGGAAAAATTTTATTTTTTGTCCAAAAGCCCACCCTCTATGAGAGAACAAAACACTTTTTGAAGTAATATTTCTCAGGTCAAATCTCTGATTTAGCTGTGATAAATTGTAAATATAGCTAGATCTTGCTTAGATTCCGATGATAATGATATGACATCATCAATGCTCTGAGTTTTAAATTATTCTATACAAAGGGATTCATATTGTATAGAAAAAATTCTGGAGGCTAAATACGCACCTATTATAATTAATTATTGCGATTCTCATTATTATTCTATTGCTCTTCCTTCACTAAAACCCCTTGGAAATATTTCTAGCAGAAATATAGCCCATGAACTTTTATGTTTAAGTAGCTTGGTTTGACTGATGTCCCATCAGAATAAATCAAGGGAATCAAAATATATATAAGATTTGTGCTGAAAGACTTTAAGTAGCCTACTGGGTAGATTGCGATGCTCCCATTTCTGTCGACCTTCATAGATTGGATGGTGTATATTTAGAAATTTCTGTCGTTACTCTCAGATTCTTATCTTATTAGAAGACAAGATCTTTTGATTGCGAAATACTTATTTATTAATTTATTTTTTGGGGGTTCCTTCTCTTCAGCATGAAGATTAGGCATCCTTATAGCAGTAAAATAGTGAAGTTAAGAGCCATTTGCTTGCTATTTACATCAAGCCAAGGCATGGAGGCTCCCACCAGTCTGGCCAGAAAGACTTTAAGAGGCTGCTTGGTTGCTGCTAACCATATCCAGCTCATATACCGCCTAATGGTTTCGTTCCTCACGAGTGACGGCAGATAAGTTTTATGCCTCTAAAATCTAAGGATCAAGTCCTAGTCTATGCGCTAGGGTTTTCCGGGATAGCTGAATAAAGATCCAAAAGAAAAGTGATGCCCATTATAATAATTTTCGCTGAGGATAGAAATAATAGTCATTACGATGCCATTATATTATTAATATTGTGAAACACAATCAATAATATCAGAATAGCTACAATAGTGCCAGCCTACTAGATCACTGAAGTTTTGAGCTAAATCTGATTCTAAGATTTTAAATCAAAAGCTATCTATAGACTTGTATAGATTGCCTAACTGTACAGCAATAATTTCAAGAAAATCACAAATCTCGAGCATCACAGAAAATAGGGTGATTAAGTGCGAGTTAACCATTATCCTTTTTATAATAAGACAAATAAAAAAATTTTAAAATTATAATTTCTTACATTAAGATAAAAAACTACAGCCTATGCATATTTTTACGTGAAAACTGATTTTTTTAGCAATAATTTTATAGTTTCAATATACATTATTCAGAAACTAAATTTTTTAAATAAAATGTAAAGATTTTTGATGCTAAACCATTATGTTGTAACTAACTCCCCCCCCCCCCTCCGTGAGCGAACAAAACCATTAGAAAAATCGCCATTTTTTGACCAAAAACCCACCCTCCGTGAGTGAACAAAAATTTTTTTAATAGAAAAAATTTTTAATGGAAAAAAATTTTGATATATAAGTGATAATTAGTATAATGAAATCTAGAGCTAATTCTGTTTAATTTTTAAACAAATTGCGTTTTAAAACATAAATTTTGCAAATTAAATTAATATTTGCTTCCCAATTTTTGCAAATTAGGATTTTTTTAAATTTCGAAAAAAATATTTTTTATAAAATTTATATATAAAATTTGTTTTAAAAAAAAAAATTAACCCCCCTCCGTGAGCGAACAAAATTTTTTTGTTCGCTCACGGAGGGGGGGGGAGAGTAAGAACATCAAATAAGAACAAGAATTCATAAGTATCACTTAATATATAGATTACATTAACAATTATGTCTCTAACCTAATCAAATTATGCTTAAAAAGTTAATATTAAAGTCTAATCCATTACTGAAATATTATTTTCTTCAAATATTCGAAGATTTGCGCTCATCTATTAACTTAAGGATTAAGGATAGCATAGCTTTTTTAGCTTAGACTTCTAGCCTTCATGCCATAAGCGAGAACAAATTCGTTCTTAAAAACAAGTCGCATCACAACCGTTAGACCTTCAGTAGCCTCCAGCTCAAGTTTAACTCTCTTTTCAACTTCAGAACCTTTATAGTCTACGGCCAGAAGTTCCCTTACTAGGTCGAGGTTAAGAAGGCACTCCTTACTGACATTTTTATTGTTCTATTCACTAAAAGTAAAGTTAACCAAAAAAAAATTGATTTGCATGCCTTTTGAAAAATTAATGATAATCTCTTAAACTGAATTGATAATAAATGCATAAAATTCTCTTTCTATCAATCTGCATCCATATTTTTCCTTAAATTTTTATATTTATATATAAAGATTAATTAATCTTGCCGCATCCACTCATTTTCCCCTTTAAATTGGAGCAAAAAATACTGTCACAGTTTATTTTTTTAAAAAATATTTATATTAAATTGTTTCTGTAAAAATTTTGTTTTAAAATTAATTGCAGACTTATTAGAGTATAATTTTTTGGATTATGCACTTTGTATATTAAGCCTTTTTCTTGGCTAATTGGAATTATTTCGTTTCTAAATATTAAAATATACTATATTTTTATTTCTCAAAATACTTTTTCTAGTGATTTCTAAGCCTGGCTCAAGCCTTCATTGCAACTTGAAAGGTAAAATCTCTTTTGAAAATTTATAAAAAAAAGTAAGAAAATAACTTTCAATATTTCCAAGGCTAGCCAGCCAAAGAATATTTTTTTAGCTTTACGCTAAAGTTGAAAGCGATTATATTCTAGAAATTGATAAAGGTTACTGTGCAAATTAAGCTGGATCGAATTGAGATTTTTGTATTTCTTCTTGTTCCATGCTCATTTTAGGTTAGACAAATTATTTTGGCAAGGCCATTTTTAAATGAACAGAAATCATCTAAAAAATTCTGGTCAAAAAATGGTTATTTTGATGAATTTCGGTTTGCCGGTATAAATGGGAATTTTTGACAAATTTAGTGAAATTTATTTATGAAAGAGATAAGTTGGCGTGCTGTTCAAAATTCTTATTATAATAGCTTCAGCTCATATTTTGCAATACTTACTGCTAAAATTAATATACATAAAATGGCGTATGGCGTCCGACCCGTCCTCTCGTGTGACGGTAACCCATGTATATCCGGGCATGGTTTTTAGGAGGAATGATTTAACCCAGCAATATCTGGAGCCCAGAGGCGATGGGCGAGCGCACAGACCCGCTGATTTGTGGCCAGATCCTTGGGCAGTTAATCGTGAATCATTTTTCCAGCAGCGCCATAGCCAGTGGATGCCCGAAATGGAGCAGGGTGATTTCCCTGCTCAGGCTACTTTCGATGGCTTTGCCCCGAACAACGGAAGTTGTTGAGTTTTTATTCAGGGATGACCTGGTAAAAGGGGAGGCAGGCTAGACTCTCAAAACGGCGGTCCCTCCGGTTTAAAGGGTCCTTTAATGTGACGACACCGGCCAGGGTAGGTACAGTTGGCCTTAGAAGGGCGAAGGGACTGAGTTGGAAATGGTGGTGCCCAGCAAGGGTCTTCGGACACAAAAAAGGGCAACCCACTACCGAGAAACCGGGGGTTTCGGCCTGGGCTCAGAGGTACCAGAGGTGGAAGTCCACCCAATTCGCTTGTGCCAACACGCTACTGGAAGTAGAGACTTTAAACATTTATCTTAACATAACATAGCATAACATAACATACTGCTAAAACTAAAGTTATCTTTAAAACTTGCAAATAATTTATTTTAGAAGGGAAAAAGTTCAAACTTCTTGCACACTTGAAGCTTATTCTGAAGTATAAATATTAATGTTTTTCACTTGATAGATGCTTCAAACTGACACAATAACTCAATAATTTATTATGAATTACATAATTTGATATGATTCTTCATGTTTAAGTTAAAATGTATATTGCTATTCTATGCAAATTTAATTTTTTATAAAGCTGAAAGAACTGTGTTTCATAAGATGATTCATTGTCTACATCGTATCCAAAGCAACGAATTCAGCATGTAGTGATTCGACATGTAGTAGCTTATCCTGAGGTTGAGCAAAAAAAGGACCCGTTCCAATCAGTGTAGTTAACTATATACAAGTTAGATCTTGCCCATTTAATAGCTTATAGCTCTCCTGCCGCAATTAAATCGCTATTATTATTTAAAGAAATAAATATAACGCTACCATCTGTGGAGCCTGCAAACGCTAGCCCTTTATTAAGCCACTAAAGATTATCCTATGTACGTCAGAATGATTTCACCTTTAAGTTTTAATGTCTGCATACTATTTTTAAGAGCCATGGAGTGGAAAAAAACTGCAACTATCTATGAAAACGGCCCTTGTGGGTTTTGAACTTTAAGTTTAATGAAGACAGCTGCAGAATATATAGGGATCGAACTGATAAATACAGAAAATGCAAGGGCAATCTTATCAGATCTAGACAGAGAAGCCACTAAAAGTTATAAAAATTATTCGAAGGGATCCTTAATTCTAAGGCAAGGCTATTGATTATGGTTTAGCGGTGCCCTTTGTGCAACTATGCGCTAGAATCACTATATGATTTAGGATTAAAAAAGGCTATTATAAGTTTTTGCACGAACTTGGGATCCATAGACATTATTTCTGATAATGATGGCTATGCACATAAAAGACTAGAAATCGGGGTTTCTATGACAAGAGTAGTTTTTCCTGTCTGAGTTGGAGAAATAGGACAGAAAATATATAATGAGTATTGAGAAAAATATAATATAACGCCAGAATTTGATTCTTGTTTATATTTTGATGGAGTTCATATTGCTACTGTTTTAGATTATATATAATTTTAAATAAATAGTATTATTTTTTTTTATTAGAAAAGTAGTTAATTATGTAAGCATTTATTATGAAAAAAAAGCTTATAATAAATAGAGGCCAAGATTACACTGACCCGCTTAAGCTGATGTCTACCATAAGAGTGGCAAAATCTAATGGATGCACAGGCCCTATTTCTATTGACCCAGAAAGCAATGACAGACTTTTGCTAACTATTAGAAAAATAACTATTTTTTGCCCGCCCTTCGTGAGCAAATAAAAATTTTTTTAATAGAAAAATTTTTTATGGAAAAAATTTTGATATATAAGTGATATAGAAATTTCCCATAGATGGCGCTGTTTGCCCTTGATTTGCCCATGAGAAAAATTTTTTGGTTTGACCAAACCATATGGGACTGGCCGAACCAAAAAATTTCCCCAGTGGGCAAATCAAGGGCAAACAGCGCCATCTATGGGAAATTTCTATAACTATTATAATGAAATCTTGAGCTAATTTAGTTTAATTTTAAAACAAATTTTGCAAATTAAATTAATATTTGCGAATTTTTTTTAAAAAAAAATAACCCCCTCTGTGAGCGAACAAGATTTTTTTGTTCGCTCACGGAGGGGGGCATAAAGGAAGAGGGCTTATGTTTGGATATTCTTTTTGGTTTTCGCAGTTACCTCTGCAATAGCTTTTATTATATATCAAAAATGGTCAAATATATCTGTAGAGATTCTTGAAGAAAAAAAATCTATAGATGGTTTTATTGTGGAGGAACAATACCTATAGACTTCTTCGAATTTGCCTCAATGGGACTTAATTTTTCAGAATTTGGGTCAATCCTGTCAAATTAAGCAGCATGTTCACAATTGAACTAGAAGACGTAATTAAGCTACAAAATGGGGTGTTTTGGACTATTACTGATATTGAGCTAGTCTGTATCGTAATACAGGCAGTTCTTTACGTAATAGTTTTATTAAAACTGCACAAAAGTGTTAGGCTTGATAGCAGAATATTTGACGCTTGCGCTTGGAAATCTTTGTTTTATAACGTTTATATCTATATGCTTTGATGTGTTTTTGCGTGATGAGTATCGGTGAAGATTTTATAGACTTTTTTTAGTAAAAGATTGCTATACTTTTTGCTGAAAAGAGGAACATTTGATGTGTGCGATTATTTCATTTGTAGCTTTTTTAGTATATGAGCCTCTTGCTGTGTTTGTTAGGCCGATCTGATAGTAACTACAGCAGCCTTTACATGCAAAAGAAGTGCCTGGCTAATTGATGGGAAAATCAATCCCACAAGCAATATTTGTAATATTAGCAAAAACACTAAAAAAGATTAGGTGATATTAGTCATAGGGTAGCGTTTATTAAACTTATGATGGCTTATATTGCAATTATTTCAAGGATTAAATCATATACTAACTCCCCCCATCCTTGATCGAACGATTGACTGTAAAAATTCCTAAAAATTGGGGAAATTAACCCCCATCCTTGATCGAACGATTTTCATATCATGCAAATTTTTATATATATAAAAAATATATTATTTATCAAAAGCTTGGGAAGATGTACATTATTATTATTACTTACGGTTATCGCCCTCTTACAGGACCAATTATCTCCATCATCTTCAACAATTTCAGAAACACAAATTTTCTTCAATATTCTTCCCTTTCTTCAATCTTTTCCACTTTTTCCCAAAATTCCAACTTCAATTCCAGCTGAAAAATACTTTTCTCCGATTTTTCCAATAAATCCTAACTCCCCCCCCCCCCGTGAGCGAACAAAAAAATTTTGTTCGCTCACGGAGGGGGTTAATTTTTTTTTTTAAAAAAAATTTATATATAAATTTTATAAAAAAATATTTTTTTCGAAATTTAAAAAATCCTAATTTGCAAAAATTGGGAAGCAAATATTAATTTAATTTGCAAAATTTATGTTTTAAAACGCAATTTGTTTAAAATTAAACAGAATTAGCTCTAGATTTCATTATACTAATTATCACTTATATATCAAAATTTTTTTCCATTAAAATTTTTTCTATTAAAAAAATTTTTGTTCACTCACGGAGGGTGGGTTTTTGGTCAAAAAATGGCGATTTTTCTAATGGTTTTGTTCGCTCACGGAGGGGGGGGGGGGAGTAAGTGCCATATTCAGACTTCTGTTTAATCCTCCTTCACTATCTCATCTAAAAAACCTCTGATATATTCTCCTTTTTAAAGTTGATAAACACAAAATTTGATCTAATTTTTCTGCTCGATCTCTCCCATCTGCAATGTATCCTCTATTAGAGCTTCACCTCGACATTCTCCATAGCTTTTTGCTTCCTCTTCATCGTCAGCTTCCTTTGGCTCAAAGCTTATGACTTCACGGATGACCATATCTGCACCTTGCCCTACGATGTGTGCCTTAACGAGTTCCCCATCATCAGATCTCTTTATTCCAGCTTGTTTGGTCTCGCCTTATCATTCCTAGCTCCAATATCTCCTAATCAGCCTGCTCGCTAGTGCTCCCAACTATCTCCACGCACCTAGATCCCACACTTGCATACATCAGTGGAGCAACCTCACTGTCCAGCACTTCTTCAGCTTGATTTCATGCCCATATACAAACCTTCCCCATATCTCATCTTCATACTCCCCATCATAAATTAGGCCCGATCCATCTTTGCAAGGCTCGCCATCGAGCTCTTCTGAGTGAGAGACCTTCTTTAACTGATCTCGTCTGCTAAGCGGGTCTCCAAATAGGTTTGGCGGGAAATCTAGCCGACCATCATATGAACTTGGCGGGAAGTCCAGCTCACTGTCATCATCATAAATTTCTAATTCAGATACATAAAACTCTAATTCAGGTTCATAAAAATTTTCCCTCTCAACCTCTGCTCAAAATTCCTCAGCATCATAATAATCTTCGCTTGAGCCCATCTCTTCCACCTGCGAATCCCTCAGAAAGAACTGAAAGTCAGTGTTGTTGGATGCAATAGCGTACAAATCTTCATGTGCAACTTCCTTTTACGAAGTGCCCTAGCAATTCTTTCAAAGCACAAATCAACCCTGATGAGCATCTTTTGCAATAGTTTCAATATATTCCATTAAATAATTTTTTTGTGGGGAGATGCACATAATGAGGTTGTTTTCAGAGGCTTTGAGACGACAGAAAGCTGCGGAATCAATCATCCGAAGTGATGTAGTCATTAGCATATGCTTAAAAACTCAATAATCTAATAAAATACAGATTCTTTAAAATTTTTAAAAAAAAAAATTAATTTAATAAGGAACAAATTAAATTTATACAGTTTAAAGGGGTAACTAATAAATCAAAATATTAAAAATTGGTATTTTATGAAATTAATTAAATTTTTGCTGTAAAATAATTATTAAATATTCTTAACCCTCTTATTTAAAAGTAAATCAAAAACAATATCTATATATATTTATTTTTTATATTTTATATATAAATTTTTTTTCCCGAAAATTTTGTTTTTAACCCTCATCCTTGATCGAACGATGGCGAGTCGTTCGATCAAGGATGGGGGGGAGTAAGATAGATTTATTTTGCGGCAATTTTTAAGTCTAATTGGAGTAGTTTGGCTTTTCCTTGCTGTCTACATTTTATATAGGATTTGGTGGGAATTCTATAGTATTTCTAGTTGCTTTGGGAGTTGGATGGCTGGTTCTTGCTCTAGTTAGATTTTATCTACAGTTTAAAAAATGCCCAAGTTTACAGAAAAAAAGGAAAAAATATCCATGTTATTTAAATTTGCTTTTACAAAAGAAGCATAAAATGTATGATTGATGAAGACGCATAAATAAGTCTCTTTTTTATTAAAATAGAATTTAAAATCAAATTGCTATATTTTCATGTCCCAACAAGTAATGAAGTTATTAATTATTTAAGTAGTAAAAAAGATTAAAGAGAAAGATTATTTATCCTTCTAGACTTGACTAAATTGGAAGTCAAACTGAATTGGTAGTTGATCAGTAGTCAGGCTAGTCGCTATGGTGCAGCCTGTTGAGCCTACAGCGCATGTATTTAAAGTCCAGAGAGATGTATCGATTACTATACCTTTATCCGACTTAGCATTAAGAGAGGCAATATTCAAAGCTGATTCAAGAGGATGAGCAAAATCAATTTTGATATTTGTACCAGAAAGACTGATATAATAGCCAATAGAATTGACTTTACACATTGCCCCTTCTTGCGTAACAACATCAGTATATTTGAAACAAACTCCACCACAAGAAGTGCATGAGTCTTTGCATTCTAAATTAAAAATTACTGGCACTGATGGGATTGCCAGTTCCAGTACTAGAAAGGAAATAGCCATAGTCACATTGTATGCATTTACCAGTTGACGAGCAGATACAATGTAGATCGCAGAGACTTTTAGTGCAGTAAGTTGTCTTGTCACGATTAATTGTGGTACATGCCAAGCGCCAAGTTGTATCACAAGAGGAACAGTCGCTTGTTAGGCTGAGACACTTCTGAGTCGGGTGGCAAGTTGATTCTGCGCAAGTCATTGGACAAGTTCCTGTTGCATCGAGGAGTTTGTACCATCATATAACGTAATGATACTGAAATCTTCATTTATTGCTGCCGATTTGAACCCAAAATATTGATAAAACTTTTCCTTTGCACCATAGCCAAATAGCAAATCCCCAAACCTATCAAAAGGTTTGGAAAAAGGATAAGTACCAACTGCTGTCTTGGATATCTTAGCTTGTCCTGGCATGTAAATCTCGACAGTACTGTCTATCCAATGCAACGTAAGTAAAGTCCAAGAATCTGAATAAAAAATTACTCAATGGAGCAGTTATGGAAAAATCATCAGTGTCTACTTGATCCGGAGTTTGTTGAAACGAGAATTTCAAAATCCCATCAGTATCTGAATTCACTCTATAAGTCACAATACGAACCCATTTGCATCAACGCATTTCCTGTCGTTGACTCAAAGTTTACCCAAAACCACTTAAAGACCCGCAGTTAGAATAATCTCCATGCAAACTCCAAGAGAATCTATTCATATAGATTGATGAACAGCTCACAGCAGCTGATACTACGGAACTCGTTTGCGTAGGATATTTTGCAACAAATTTGTAGTCGGCCATCTGGCTGTTGAACCTTAAATTCATTGGATCGAAATAAGGTGATGTAAGAATGAAATTAGAGCAGAAAGAAAACGATCCTGCATAGGAAAAAGCAAAAAGGACAAAAAAGACGCAGGCCGATAATGGGTGAACCATATTTAATATTAAGAGATAGATTTTATGATTTCAGATTTTATTATGTCTGATAAAAGTGCCAATATTTTAAACCAAATTACAAGCAATAATTTTCGAAATTTTGATCCTTTGAATAGTTAAGCTTAAAAAGAAAAATGATTTGATATAAAAGCTAGCAAATAAGCTAAATCTTTCTAAATAAAGTATTTATTATCATCACTATTAACTTAATAATTCGTATTTTTCTTAGGTCCATTTTATTATACTCAGTAAATATTAATGTTTTTCACTTGATAGATGCTTCAACTGACACAATAACTCAATAATTTATTATGAATTACATAATTTGATATGATTCTTCATGTTTAAGTTAAAATGTATATTGCTATTCTATGCAAATTTAATTTTTTATAAAGCTGAAAGAACTGTTTCATAAGATGATTCATTGTCTACATCGTATCCAAAGCAACGAATTCAGCATGTAGTGATTCGACATTTAGTAGCTTATCCTGAGGTGGAGCAAAAAAAGGACCCGTTCCAGTCAACCTAGTTGACTATAAATATTTTGTAAAGCAGGATTTAAGATAAGATTTATCATAAATAGTGATCCCACAGTCAAAGTTAAACATTTGTAACTGAAAATGTGATAAAATATCGCGTCCTTAGTTAATCTTATCAATGGATATATTGGCCTCTCATGAGTTTTGTAAGGCCTGCATCTGTATCTGTTGAGCCAGAATTTGTAATTCCTGCATTTATGCTTATGGTAAAATTTTTCTACTTACTCCCCCCCCCCCCCCCCCCCCCCTCCGTGAGCGAACAAAAAAATTTTGTTCGCTCACGGAGGGGGTTAATTTTTTTTTAAAAAAAATCTATATATAAATTTTATAAAAAATATTTTTTTCGAAATTTAAAAAAATCCTAATTTGCAAAAATTGGGAAGCAAATATTAATTTAATTTGCAAAATTTATGTTTTAAAACGCAATTTGTTTAAAAATTAAACAGAATTAGCTCTAGATTTCATTATACTAATTATCACTTATATATCAAAATTTTTTTTCCATTAAAATTTTTTCTATTAAAAAAATTTTTGTTCACTCACGGAGGGTGGGTTTTTGGTCAAAAAATGGCGATTTTTCTAATGGTTTTGTTCGCTCACGGAGGGGGGGGGGAGTTAGGTGTTATGCTTGGTTAACCTAAAAAGTAGGATCGCCAAAATAGTCAAATTTTTAGCCAGCAATAATCCTGTTTATATTTTTTATATTTATTATTTAACAATTAGGTGGGGCTATAATTGTTTGGCATTTTTGAATCTAGAATTGCCTTGATATCTCTCTCATCCTCTAATAATAATATACTAAATATGAGCTCTTCAATTAAAGTTTTTAATAATCTAGTATTGAAATATCGTATTCATGGCTGATTTCTGTTATTATTATAGCTCCATCTATGGTTTAACCATATCCACTTTCTTGGCTTACACAATCCCGCCTCCATCTGTCAATAATTTTGCGTTTTACAATGATTTTTGTAAATCTTTTGGTGCTTCATTATTAACAAAAGAATAGTGAAATGCGATCCCAGCTCTTACGACCACCTCATTGACTAACTCTTAATATCAGATAATGATGCTACTGAAAATAGCCAAAATGTGCTGAATAATTTGAAAATAAGTTTTCTGGTTGTATTTGCCCTTGTCCATAAAAACTATAGCACTTTCCCCTGAATAGCCCGATAACGGGCTGGCTTCATCCCGTTATCGGGTATTCAAGGGAAAGAACTATACATCTAGATTTAAATTAAGATAGAAAAATGCGGTAATTTCTGATGAATGAGAAGGGGATAACCAATAGGTTGATGGCTTAAGGTACTTGGGGTGAGATATAGAATAATGAAAAATCACTGCATAGTTGAGAAATTGGTTCTTGCATAATGAGATTTGTGGAGATATCCAAAAGAGTAAAGACTTTGGGTGCAGTAAATGCAATTTTAAGAGCTGAGAAGCAGAAAATGTGAAATTCCACTGACTCTCCCCCCCTTTAAATTGAAACAAAAAATTTTGTTTCAATTTAAAGGGGGTTAAGAAAATTTTTTTATAAAAAAATTTATATATATAAAAATTTTTTCAGAGATAAAATTTTATGGTTCATTCTGTGTTTGATTTTAATTTTTAATTTCATGAAAAATTAATTCATAAATTCTCAATCTCAAAGTGTAAACTTGCTGAAATGGTATTCTTCTAACTCTCCCCATAACAATTGGACAAAATAGAGTTTAATTTCTAAATCTTATATGTTTGAAGCATATTAAATAGGGTATTAACGTATTTACATATAAAATAATGACTTTTACCTATAAAATTTTCTATTATAATAAAATTTTGTTTCAATTTAAAGGGGGGGTAATTTCCCAAAAAAGTAGGAATTTTACCTATTTTTTGTTTCAATTTAAAGGGGGAGAGGGAGTGATGAGTTAAAAGTTTTGAAATATTTCAGGTAAAGGATTCATGCGGAAGGTTTTCTATGTATTCATATGGGGTCTCAAAATGAACGACAATAGTTTCTAAAACCTGGCAAAATTGAAAAATTCGGTCCACATAATGGATATGCCAATAATAAGCCAAGACATTTATAAATCCATAAAAAAACAATTAAAATTAATAATTAGTTCTGTTATCAGTAGATCTCAAAAAATAAATCCAAGCTGAACTTTATAAAATTCAGAAAATTAAGCATTTTATAAATAACAAAGTTATTTTTACATTTCGGCTCGAAAATAATTAGGTAGCCAAAAAAAGCGATTTATTCGGCATTAATTCTAGCTATCATAAAAGTTTACACAATAATTTGGGTGAAAGCTTCATTGAAGTTTTTTACACCCTTCTTTTTCCATTAAAGCGACTGTATAATTTTCAGAGATAGGCAATATCAATAAGATTTATTTAGCTCTTTATTAGAGTAAAGATTTAAACCATCTCACTCCCCCCTCCGTGAGTGTACAAAAAAACTTTGTTTAATCACGGAGAAGAGTTACTTTGTTTTTTGAAATTTTAAAAAAATTCTAATTTACAAAAATTGGTAGGTAAATATTAATTTAATTTATAAAATTTATGTTTTAAAACTCAATTTGATTAAATTAAGTAGAATTAGCTCGAGATTTCATTATACTAATTATCTCTTATATATCAATTTTTTTTCATCAAAATTTTTTTCTATTAAAAAGATTTTTGTTCACTCATGGAGAGTAGGTTTTTGGGCAAAAATAGGGATTTTTCTAATGTCTTTGTTCACTGACGGAGGGGGGGAGTGAGTATTTTACCAATATTTTAGCTTTTCATTATCTTAAAAATGATGTATAAGTAAAAGCTTACAAAATAATGCTTCTATTTGAAGGCCCAAAGATATATTCTTTTGCATTACAAGTTGCAATGAAAATTTATAGAGTTAGTAAGTGTGAGTGCATGCTCACATTTCAATTATCTAAAATTAATTTTTAGACTCTTATGGCAACATTAAATATTACTATTTAATTAGGTTTCTATAGACTGAGATCGAAAAAACTCAAAAATTTTTAAGATTTACCAGGTTTCTTTAATCAAAATATTGGTAAAATTAAGAGATTATTGAAATTTTATATTTTTTAATTCCATAAATAGGCATTAAGTAATTGCCTTATAGATCAATTTATTTTGGCAGGTTATATTATCCTTATAAAATATGCCTACAGGTGGAATAGCTTATTTTTTGCTCCTGATCCTTGGAGCAACTACAGCGGAAGAACTCAACCCATTTGCCAGAACTAGCCTTAGAAGCTCTGAAATTCACTCAAAACTGCTTATCGACGATTCTGGGGCAGTCAATCAACTTGTCAAAAATAATGAGACTGGTCCAGAAAAAGACCAAAATACGACTGAAGAGGGATCCTGGTGGGAAAACGAAAGATATTTAACAGCTGCTTGCACTGGTGGTGCAAGTGGATGCCAAACTTGCAAAGATGCAACAACGTGCGAAACTTGCACTAATTCAGCTACTGACATACCTGATGATGCAGGTGGATGCACAGCTTCGACTATTGAGCATTGCAGTATGGTTGCTAGTGGTGATGGTGATACTTGTGTTGCGTGCATTGATGGATTTACAGTTCACGGTAGCGGTGCAAGCTGTTGTGATGATAAATGCAGTACTTGCGGTACCAGTTCATCGGATTGCACTGCATGCATAGACGGAACACATATGTCAGCAGCTCCTGACTGCGAATGCCCTGAGCACTCAACTCTCACAGGATCAGATTGTGTTCCAGATAACGGATATTACTTTAGTGATGCTACCACTTGTGCTGAATGCGACCCTAAATGTGATACATGTGACACTAGCGATGGAACTTCTTGCACAGCTTGCACAGATACAACTCATACGTCAGCGGCTCCAGACTGCGAATGCCCTGATCACTCAACTCTCACAGGATCAGTTTGTGTTCCAGATGACGGATATTACTTTAGTGATGCTACTACATGTGCTGAATGCGACCCTAAATGTGATACATGTGACACTAGCGATGGAACTGTCTGCACAGCTTGCACAGATACAACTCATACGTCAGCGGCTCCAGACTGCGAATGCCCTGATCACTCAACTCTCACAGGATCAGTTTGTGTTCCAGATACCGGATATTACTTTAGTGATGCTACCACATGTGCTGAATGCGACCCTAAATGTGATACATGTGACACTAGCGATGGAACTGTTTGCACAGCTTGCACAGATACAACTCATACGTCAGCGGCTCCAGACTGTGAATGTCCTGATCACTCAACTCTCACAGGATCAGTTTGTGTTCCAGATGACGGATATTACTTTAGTGATGCTACCACATGTGCTGAATGTGACCCTAAATGTGATACATGTGACACTAGCGATGGAACTGTCTGCACAGCTTGTACAGATACAACTCATATGTCAGCGGCTCCAGACTGCGAATGTCCTGAGCACTCAACTCTCACAGGATCAGTTTGTGTTCCAGATAACGGATATTACTTTAGTGATGCTACCACATGTGCTGAATGCGACCCTAAATGTGATACATGTGACACTAGCGATGGAACTTCTTGCACAGCTTGCACAGATACAACTCATACGTCAGCGGCTCCAGACTGCGAATGTCCTGATCACTCAGCTCTCACAGGATCAGTTTGTGTTCCAGATAACGGATATTACTTTAGTGATGCTACCACATGTGCTGAATGCGATCCTAAATGTGATACATGTGACACTAGCGATGGAACTTCTTGCACAGCTTGCACGGATACAACTCATACGTCAGCGGCTCCAGACTGCGAATGTCCTGAGCACTCAACTCTAACAGGATCAGATTGTGTTCCAGATAACGGATATTATTTTAGTGATGCTACCACATGTGCTGAATGCGACCCTAAATGTGATACATGTGACACTAGCGATGGAACTGTCTGCACAGCTTGTGCAGATACAACTCATATGTCAGCGGCTCCAGACTGCGAATGCCCTGATCACTCAACTCTCACAGGATCAGTTTGTGTTCCAGATAACGGATATTACTTTAGTGATGCTACCACATGTGCTGAATGCGACCCTAAATGTGAGACATGCGATATTACCGATGGGACTTTCTGCACTATTTGTATAGATAAAACACATATGCTTGGAATTACTGACTGTGAATGTCCAGAACATTCAGGACTTTTTAATGGCATTTGTATACCTGATGATGGATATTTCTTTGATTCGAATACCTCTTGTGCTGAGTGTGAGCCTCAATGTGCTACTTGTAGTACTACATCAGGCTCAACTTGCACATTGAGCTGCAGCTCACCATGTTCTGAATGCCAAAAAGGCTCTACCAACTGCAGAGCATGCTTAGATGGGTTTTACTTGTCTGGAGATTATTGCCTTCAATGCACAATACCCAATTGCGAAGTTTGCCAAAGTGCTGATATTTGCAAATTTTGTAGTACATCTTATTATTGAAATGGAACAAACTGTGCTCCATGTGGTCAAAACTGTTTATTCTGTAATAATATGCAATGCATTAGTTGTCAGAATCCTTTTATCATGAGCCATAAGCTAAAATAATTTAAACTCGATATGAGGAATTTTTTTAACTTTGGGAAATAATTATTTATTTAATTATTTGGTATTCAAGTTTGTTTAATTTATATCCTAAGCTTTAAATGATGATGCCGTATCTTACAAACCCAGAAAATTGCGAATGCCCTCAGGGCTTTTATAATAATAATCAAATCTGTACTGGTAATAGCTATTTAGCATGTCCAGAAAGTTGCACAGAATGCACTTCATCAATAAATTGCACATCATGCAAAAACCAATTTTACTTGCATGATTATGGATATTCTGTAAATTGCACATGTAATAATAATTCAGCCTGCGATCAATCAACTTATTTATGTGGAAATCATTTAGAACGAACCTGCAACAAGACTTCAGTTGGGTTTGAGCTTGATTTTCACGAAGGAAAAATAATGATTAATTTTGCAGCAAATTTAGGAAGGATTCTTCAGAAAAACAATTTTATTATCAAGTATGGAGATAATAAAACATATAATACCTCTTCTAGCACCTTGGAATCGATTGATAGTATGCACTATTATATTCAAACCACGCTAAGTGATTGCGATTTGCCAATAAAAGTTGATCTACGGTTTAATTTCGTATAATATTAAATCAATAAGCTAAGTAGCCTAATATAATTTATCGTCTTATTGATAAATGACAAAAATACTCAATATTTCTTCAATACCCCGATTTGGAACTATTAAGAAATTTCCATAACAAATTGCATATTTTGTACAATCCTAACACTTAGATTTATTTAAATATATATTATAATAGCCTTTTGGACAGATTTTACAGACTAGACCAACTGTAGCCTCTTCAATACCTTATAAACACAAATTGACCTCAATAGAGAAACTCTTTGACATTTGCAAGGTTTTTCTTGATGTACTCATTTTCGATATATCTATTGCTGAAGACTATATCAATATCAATATCGCATTAGGCCAAATAAATAATCCCCATTAGTTTTTGCTCTGGCTGACGATCTTTATCAAATAATTTATACAGATACTGTAAGCCAAGCACAGATACAAGCAAAGAGCCAGCACAATAATATCAGGCACTACTATTTTTTATGCGGAAAATGGGAATTATTATTTCGATGATTATAATTTCTGCGAAGCCAGGCTCTTCTGTTATCCAATATAAAATACTTCTAAGTAGCAGGTGAAAATTTTTCTATCATCATATCCTCCAAAACAGTAAATACTTCTATAAAAATATATAGCTAATAAATGATCTTGAAATATTCCATTCCAGAGGGTAGACTCGATCTTTGCGAATTATCAATCCTCTGCTAGTATCTGGATAAAGATTACCCAAACAGAAAAATTCACCAATTGGAGTTGAGTGAGGCAGGCATTCATTGCTAATTGGTTAGGATAATCCAAAGACTATTGCTTTTTTTAGTTTTAGTTTCAGTGTCGTAAATGATTAAATCAGTATCGATATCATCACCCCTTTGAACGAGATAAACGATGAGATTTGATGATAAGAGCTGATTAAATCATGATAAGCTTAGACTAATAATATATCAGATGCAAAGTTTTGTTCTCATATAGTGAGCAAGCTTTTCTGAAGTCTGACTTGATTTTTACGTTGTTGAAACAACTTAAAATCGTTGAAATTTATTATAGATTGATTCTCTAACAAAGAGATTCAATTCAAAAAATTAAATTTATATAAAGCAATCATTTATTAATTATTAGATCATTCAATTATTTTAATTTTATTAGTTAATTCCTTCTTCTTCGTCAATAATATCTCTTTTAGATGTCATGTCATTTTCAATATTTTCAGCAATTTCAATTTTATCAAAAGACAGTGCATCAATAGCGTGCTCTTCTAGCTTAATACCTCCATTCTCAAACCTTAAATTTTTTTTCTCAATTTCATCAGCTCTTACACTTGACGTCAACATAAACCTAAATAGTACAGAAATATTTTGTGGAGGCTGTCTTATTAATAGTGCTGGGTATTTTTTGGTATGCAAAAATAGACCATACACAATCATAATACCCCATCCTGCTAATTTTGCTATCATAAATCCTAAGTCATATTGATCTACTATTAGAGAAAGACTTGCTAATAATATTGATCATGAGACACAAAATAAAGCAACAACATGCCACATACTTAATCGCTCATAATTAAAGGGCGGATGCTTGATTATATAGACTGTAAATATGATTAAAAAACATAAATAGGCAAAACCTTGGGTTATGGAGTCGTGCAATGAAATTATTTTGTTTGCTCCCCCTCCTTTTGTGAAAAAACATTGGAAAAATTCATTATTTTTGGGTAAAAACATAGCTCATTGAGCAAACAAAAAATTGTTTATGAAAAAAATTTTCGATATATAAATGATTATTCATTTAATTAATTCTGTTGAATTTTAAAAAGCTTGTATTTTCAAATTATTAATTTTTGCTTTCCAAAATTTTTTTCAATTTCTACTATAATAAATTTTTTGTTTGCTCACGGAGGGTGGAGTTAGAGTTACAAAAATGATTTGGGCTGCGCTTTTTACAATTAAATATCCTGGCTGGGGTCGGATATTTTGATTGTAGTCGCCTTGAAGATTAGTTCAAAGAGGCCTATATATGACCGATATAGGAATGTACAGGGCAAGTGAGAAGGCGCAAACAATTGCATAGGTTAGATGAGTTTCTTTTCAGCAAAATTCTTTGCAGTTGATATCCATATAGCTTTCATCAAGCTCATCTCCGATTGACTTTGAGCACTTAGGGACAGTAAGTAGAATATTTATTATTGGGATAAAAAGCATATTTCCTAATAAGGGCATTAAGTAGTTTTTTACTTCATAAAGCCATCTAACTGATCCTTTGAGATATATTTTTACCATTTTATTTTCTCATAAATAGTTTGACCTAATTTAATGATGATAGAAATATATTGCTATTTAAAACTTCGATTAATCTTTTTGAATTAATTTTTCAAAAAAAAAATTAAAATTTATATATCGCATTGAATTTCAAATTAAATTTTATCTTTATTATGAAAATTTCTATATTAATTTTTGCTTACTCCCTCTCAGTGAGCAAGCAAATGATTTTTGTTCGCTTACAGAGTGGGGTTAATTTTTTTAATAAAACTTATATATAAATTTTATTGTAATTTTTTCTCAAAAAATTCCCTCACATTATAGAAAAGCTCCCTGTCGAATTGGAAGATCCTTATTCCCTTCCATAACGCTCCACTCGCCCGCTTCTATGAAGATCGTCTCGCGACCTTCAAAGTCTTGCTCCTCCCAGACATTGGTCTGCGCATGCTCCCTGGCAGTCTGAAATTTTGTGTCGCTGTGCGTACGTTAGCAGGGTTGCAACCATTAAAAATTCAAGGCTTGAATTTTCTGGTCGGCTCTTGGCTAAGATAGAAATCTGTAGTCCAGGACCTAACTTCTGGCTTCTCACTAGGGAATAGTCCATATTGGCCGAGAAAGCGCTATTGATGACGCTCTGAAACTCCTTTCCAACTTTCAGACACATCTCCCTCTGAGGTAAAAACCTGCCTGACATTTGCTTCTTCAAACAAGAAAAACCTAGCCGGATACATATATTGAACGCCAGCATCCCTTCCTCAAGGTCCCCAGCGCGTATTCGGATGTCGACTGCAGGAGTTAAGAGGGTGGGTTGATTCACCATACTATTTTAATTTAATTTAAAAAATCTAATTCGCAAAAATTGGAAAGCAAATATTAATTTAATTTGAAAATTTACTTTAAAATAAGCTGTTTAAAATTAACACAATTAGCTAGAGATTTCATAATACTAATTACCACTTATATATCAAAATATTTTTTAATAAAAAATTTTTATATTAAAAATTTTACTTGTTTGCTTACGAAGGGTGGGTTTTCTCAAAAATAGGGATTTTTGTTCACCAGAGTTAGAAAAAAAATTAAACTGGAACAGAATTTTTGCTTCAACTTAAACAGAGGAATTAAGGATAAATACGTTCTGAATTACAGCCCGATTTTTTGACACCGCCAATAAACACATAAGAAGCCAAAAGCATACTATTCCAAGCACAATATCAAGTCCAATCCAATATGCGCTGCTTTTAAGCATTGTAATATCAATATTAATTAAGCTGCTCAAATACCTTGTAGCGGGATCATTCTTCACCTTTGGCCCTATATTAATATACTGAAAAGTTTCCACCAGCAATGTCATCATAATTACTGAGTCCGCAAACTGTATCTCTCTTGCCTCCACAAGCTTAGGATAATGCATAACCAGTTTCCTTTTCCACGTATAAAATGCAATTAAAACAGCTAATAAAGACACTGCCCCACAAATGGTCGTAAAAACCGCAATTCCTTTAACAGACTTGCTAGTTTTTGATTTATCAAAGCCGCATTCAGAATCTATCACTACGGAGTCGTGGGGAAGCGTATAAGAAGGCCCAGGCCATATAATATTGGTACTAAGCTGTATAGGGATGCTTGAAGTTGGAATATAATATCCCGCCACGCTTTCATTATAAATCCCAGTTGAATTTGTTGTATAAAAATTATTTATACCCAAAATCATAAAACTCCTGTCATTTGATGTAGAATCGATTGCGATAGATCCAGAAGCACCTGTGAACCTTTGGAGCCTTGCATTTTTGGCTAAAATTGTAGCATTTTCAAAATCATCACCTTTATTAATAGTAAAATCTAAGCCATATGCAGCAAGTAAAGTTTGATCAAAATGCGTGGCTTTGAAATTTGGGGAATTTCCTCACTCCCCCTCCTTGAGCGAACAAAAAATTTTGGTCGTTCATGAGGGATTAAATTTTGATTTAAAAAAAAGCTCAATTCGAAATAATTTTAAAGCAAATATTGATATAATTTGCAAAATTATGTTTTAAAATGCAAGTTTAACAGAATAGCTAGAGATTTCATTATAATATACATTTATATCAAAAATTTTCGCTTGCTCTCTAAGAGTGGGTTTTTACCCAAAATTAGGATTTTTCCAATGGCTTTGTTCGCTCACGGGGGGAAGTCAGTAGTCAGTCATAGCTTTTTTTATTTTTAAGCCAAATTCGCCTATATATTCAATTGTGCCGACACTTATAGAGCCAGTTAGAAGTTCTAGTAGCTTTGGAAGATAGGCTTGGGCGTAGTTTTGGATTATAGCTTGTCCGCCAGTTTTGGAAGGTAAAATTATGACAAGGTTTCCCTTTCTTAGCCCTATATCATAAAGGCCTTCAATTGACTGATAATTAGAATTGGCCGTTTGAAATGAAATAAAAATTTTGACATTGGTGTTCTTAATTGCTTGGAAAATATGTTTATAATTAGAAAATTGGGTTCTGTCATAGTTTGCTGGGAGAATTCGCTCATTTTCACCATTTGCAATTGTGATTCCTCCTTTTTGGGCCTCGCTTGCAAAGGTTTGGTACATAGCGATATTTGAGCTTGAATTTGCATATAGAACATTTATAGGTTTTTCTTTAATTTTCCTGAAAATTTAATTTTATTTTATTAGGCAAGCTTTCAGCTATTATACTATACATTTTTTCAGGCAAAAATTTGGCAAAGTCTAAGAATAACCACGGCATTATAATTTCCATTAGGAGCTACCCTCATGAATTCTGGATAATTAGTTTTATTGGAAAGAAGCGGACTACTTGGGCCTGGAGCTATATGGGGAAGCGAAATATTTCATTCTCTAAACAGCATAATTATACCTACAACGCTTGCTACATAATCCGAAGTGAGAAAAACCACGCCTAACTTTTCTTTTAGCGGCGAATAGCATGCAGCATCAATATTTTTTATAAAACTCATCGTCCCACAACTATTTTCTACAAATTTGATATGGAAATTTTCAAGGATTAAAGAGCTGTTATTTATTCAGTCTCGGGCGAAAAAATTGCCTTGGGCTTGGACTGGCTGATAAGAATTGAAGCTGCCATCAGGCTCTTTGCCTGAAGTAGTTAAGGACATATAAAGGGTTGCTTTAGAAGCTGTTGGCTTATTAGTGGTGTTTCCTGGGTATATAGGATCTGATGAAATGCTGATTAAAGCGTTCGAGGCGGTTCCGACTATTTTTTTTGTAGAATTGACAATATTTATTATATAATTAAATATGGCGTCTTCGTCTGGGCATGGCCTCCCGGCCATGCAGCCTCGACTCATATTTAATTATATCCGGCAAGGTTTTGCCATTTCAGAGATGGACGGCAATGCTAGGTAAGCAATTCTGGAGGTGCTCAGAGCCTGGCCCTAGTCTATTCTAAGGGATGGTTTTTTCCTCGTGGGGAAGGAGAGCACGGAAGTTGGAAAGGGGAAGCTCAGCAGAGTCCACACGACCATCGGGCAACTCCCTAGCGTGAAACTGGGCGCTACGTCCCAGGCTACGTGCTTTTCTTTTTTGCCGATGGCCTACCAGAAAATTCATTTTTTGGGTTTTCGGAATGGCAACCCATGTCACAAGCAAGTAGCTCATCCATGAGCCGTCGAAGCCGGCAACACTTGCCCAAAGGCGTACCTTGGAGTAACGAAGCGGATCGGCCCAGAGGTATGTGGGCCCGATGCGACGGAAGCGAGCGGAGGTCTGGGAATTGCCAACCCCGTAGTGGACGTTAAGCGTTATAAATAGTAAGTTAAGTTAAGTTAAGACAATATTTATTATGGAATAGCTTTGGGGTTTCCCATGGTTTGGCCAATTGGATTGTATAAATTGCTTTAAGGAGTCATTAGTGATTCTAGGAAGCTCATTGCTTGAAAGATTTTCTATGTACTCCAATATTGAGTTTGTAAAGAATTTAATTGAAAGAGCTTCGTATTGCTCATAAGATGTAGCAGCTTCAAGGCCTTGCTCTACTAAATATAAAAGTCCATTTTCAGACCCTCCTCATATGCCTTGACTTCATATTAAAATTCCTAGTCCAGCTTTATATAATTTTTTATTAGCAAAAGAAATTATGATATTGCTAATATAATTTCCTTCGCAAAGCACCATAAAGATTTGCAAACCTTTTAGCTTGAAAATCTTGCCGGCAATGTCATTCATTCTACCAATATTAGAAGATTCTGTTAACAAAAGTTTAAGCTTTACCCTATTTTCAGTATTTTCCACAAATTTATCAGAAAGCGCTAAGGATTCTTGTGAATTGCTGCCAATAATTGTAATTTCGTTTCATCCTAAATAATCTAGGAATTGCTGCATAATAGCCAATTGGCTTTGCAAAGGCACATGAGCATAATACTGCAGCTCACCGTTAGTTAGCAAATTTGAGTCTAAATACAAATTTATAATTCCTTGTTCTTCTGTAGCAGTCAATAAGCGATGGCTTAAAGTTATATCAAATGTAGCATCAATTGCAATTTGAATATCACCTTTAAGTGATGATATAAAATTTGTTTGGCTATTTGCTAGTACAAAAACAATCTCGAAAATATTGGGATTTCCTATCATTCCTGCTAAATTGGCCTGAAAATATGAAATAAGGGACACTGGAGTCATTTCTCCATAAAAGATGAGAAGCTCAACTGATGCAAGGGTAGATATTGATAGGAATAGCAAATAAAACTCCATTAAATAAATAAACTGAATAATAAATACAAAATAATTTGAATATTGACTTTAATAATCCCTATATATATTCCAGATTTTCGAATTAAGAAACTGCTATTTTTTTAAATGTTCAGAAATAACCAAAAGACTACCATAAAAATAAAAATCAATTTAAACTTGTTGAGCTCTGTACCTAAATTATGTCGCAAATAGTTAATTTATATTAAAATTTGAATTATTTATGGTATTATAAAATAAAGTAAACTTATTATGCTATTTAAGTAGATTTTGCAATAAAGCATTGCTAAATTAATGGCTTTATTTATTTAGTTAATCTCTGCTTTTAATTAATTATATTTTAATTGATCTCCTTCTTTGTAAAGTTTTCAATTTTAATATTAATTAACAAATAAAGCTTTATTAATTTCTGGTTTATTTATAAATCTAAAAGTTTAATGAGCCAATTTTAGTAATTATAATTATAGCTTTTGCATTCTATTAAGTGCTGATAACCACAGAAGCATATCAAAATATTAAAAACCGTTGTCTAGGCTATGGGCTGCTATGTTTATTCAAATACTCAGGTTAGCTAATTTAATCGGATAAGAATAGAACTCATATAATGGCGATTTTGTTTGTAAAATTTCCACAGAAAATGAAAATTATAGGATTTTGGTTCTATCTTAAGCTGTTATGATTTTTTTCGAAGCAGAGAATGTAAATATGCATCGTATTCTTAAACTTAAAGCGCTTTAAAAAATATTATTCATTTCAGCTCATTATTTTAATATAAATTAATATAAATATAGCCTTTAAGCAAATAAAAGGGTTTTGGATCTTTAAATTTTCCTAATTTAGATAAAATAAATTATTAAGGTTAACTATTTTTATCATTATTTGTTACAATTATTGAAATATTCAATTACACAAAATTATATTAGTAATCACGCAGTGTAGGAGCTATATCTTTTATTTAATAAAAGGATTATGTAAATTTCCCAGATAAGTTTTCTTTTACAGAATTCTGAGTCATGAGACACATTTACTATAAGTCTGATACCTTCTTCCTGTTTTGGCTTTTCTCTTTAAAAGTCTAGAATTATTTAAATAGCATGATTTTTAGTGCACCATAGCATCTCTATACTTAACTAACAAATTTTATTGGCATTTAATACGATTAAAATGATAAAATATGCATTCTATAAAGAGATATTTAATTAATTTTAATTTCATTTTTAGCACTTTGTGCCAAAAATAAGAGAAAAAACAGCGGATTTGGTGCTTTGTGGAGGATTTGAGGCGCATGCATTGAGTGAGAGTTTGTGGAGAGTTTTAGAAATTTGATTATATAATTTCAGGAAATGAAGAGTGTAAGATTACCATTGGTTTTTTAACCTAAATCGGATGAGGAATGTTCAAGCAAGTGCTATATTGAGAATCAAGCTTTGCAGTTTATGGAGTTTCCGTTCGTGAAATTAAAATTCAAATAAGAATTCGGCCATAAGTGGCAACCCACTAGTCATCGCCCCGTCTAAAATGCCTTATTATTTTATACAGTCTTCACGCTGAATTGATTTATTTTTTAAATTAGAACTTAAAAATAAAAATTAAATTCAGTTTTCAAATTAAAATTCTGTTATTAATTGAATTTTTAACTGAAGAGCATGATTTAATTATAAAAAGTTATTTATATAATAATTTATATATTTTTTTTTTATCGAATAAGTCTAATAAATAATTAGTTTCAAATAGACCATCTTTAATCTGGATTTGAGTAATTAAAAATAGATGTTAGGTATTAAAGATAGTTAGTCATATTGGTGACGCAGTCACCAAAGACCTCCAAAATAGGAGGTTTTTCCGTTTTTCGACTCCAGCCAAAGAGTCTGTCCCCCAATAATGGTTGCCACTCTGATGCATCTGTCTCCTCCTTCCCTTAAGGCTTCAGTCTTGAGTGGGCATCTTAAATTAAAAATAGAGAATTTACTATATTCTAAACTAAATTTTATGAGCAAATGCAACGATTGTGACAATTCCCCTACTTTGAGATATATTTTTAATGATCATCAGCATGTATTCTATTCAGCTAAGCCGCAATTATTGTGTAAGAAATATATTTACTTTAGAATTAATACATAAAATTATTTAAAATTTATAGAATTATTATTTATCAACTGATAAATTATAAATTTTTATTGCTGTCTATATTAAAAGTATCTTTTTTAGATTCTATTAAGTTTTATAAACAATTTAACAAATTTTAACGATTGTTTTGCTGGAGAAACTTTGACTAAAAATACAACAATCAAGCTATTCAACGTTCCCTTAGAAGAGGCAACAGCACTAAGATCGAGACCTTTTTGATTATAGTTTGCCCGACTTCTTCCTCAGCATAATTTATACTTATTTAAATCTGAAGAAAGGTCACATGATGTATGCTACTTCTAATAAATAACTTTATGACATTTCAAGTTAAGATTTAGAGCATTTATCGCAATATCCAGAAACTTTGAGAAGCTAAAGAAATGCTTTAAAAAACCTAAGAAGGCACAAAAATATAATAGGCAAAGAAAATATTATTCATTTTGAAGCTTAACTTCCATATCGACATCTACCAAAATGTATTTGGATTGTAAAAGTTTTAGAATTTTATTTATTAGATCGAAAATAATCATTCTTCTAACTCACTCCCTCCAATTAGCGAGCAAAAAAATTTTGTGCACTCAAAGGGCGATTAATATTTTTAAATAAATTAATAGTAAAGCTTTTATCTAAATCCCAATTAGAAAATTAATATTAATTTATAAATTTATGTTGTAAAAAGCAAGCAGTTTGAATTAAACAGAATTAGCTAAAGATTTCACTATAATAATTATTATCTGTTGCATATATTTCTTAATGTGCAAGACATGTGGGAAATTTCCCCACATGTCAGAAGATATTCCACATGTGTTGCCTGCATTTATGTAAGACTTCACATATGATTTTTTTTTGACATGTGGGGAAATTTCCCACATGTCTTGCACATTAAGAAACATATGCAACTGATTATATCAATTATATATCAAAATATTTTTCATAAAAAATGCTCACATTAAAAAATATTTTTCTCTCATGGAGGGGGGAGTAAGATAATTTTATAAATTTATTAACTTATATTCCTAAAATATTCAGCCTTAATTCAAAAAGGGGCCTATAATTCTAAAACGATTTTATGTTGCACTGCCAAAAATCATCACATCTCTTAGAATTTATCCTTTTAGCTTAAGTTGTCGAATCAACGTGTAGGAAAAGACAAATTCGCCAATATAAGAGAGACCGTGATGACTTTAAGTAGAAATAGTTAAGAAAAGGATGAGAAACAGCCATTAGAAAAATGGCTATATAGGTGCTGGTAAGAGTCAGGACCCTCGAATATTCATGAGGATAGTAAGAGCAAAGAGAGCAGTCCCTGCTAAATTTGCAAAGCAGGAATAAGAAAGCATTATGTGATGATCGTGCAAAAATATCAAGGCTAGGGCAGGATTAAGCTAGAAGAGTTGATTACTAGAATTCTACCTACAAGAAATGAATTTAGCACGGTATAAAAACATTTGTCAACAAAAAGTAGCAAGCCCAGATAATGCATCTGCTAGTCTTATTATCAATTAAAGGAATAACTATAAATTGGTTCAACGCATATGAAGGCAAAGGAGATTTTTCGAAGGATTGGATACAAAACAGTAATAATAATCAAAAGAAGCCTTATTCAATGCAACTGGATGATTTTAGACCACATCTTTAGGGCATGTAGATTAGCAAGAAGATTGATTAGATATACAAAAGCCATTCTAAGTCAGAATACAATCGGAAATTATGTCAAGATGGTGACATTAGACAAATTTTGTCGCTTTTAAACACTAATAAATTACTGCAGACTAAAAAGCGGATGCCTTGTGCTTTTCTCGGCATTAGTAAAGGTTTTGATTCTACGAAATGTGAAGATTTGAGGAGTATAGATATATACAACTACTCAATTGGCATGAAGAAAACGATCCTTTATAAGGGGGTTCTCAAATAACTGTTAAGGAGTATTAATTGTATCAGCTAAAATATAGAAAGACTTAAGATAAAGAGGCAAATCATCACTGCTGCTCTTTAAAATTTGCAAATCCGATACAAATCTGAGATATTTGATGGAAGATAGAACTGTGGAGATAAAGAGATAAAGACGCTATTCTGGAGAAATCGTGAGTACGACAAAAATTAGGCCGGCTGATAAGAGTGATGGAAGATTTAGGGTGGTCTGCAAAAATGACTTTAATAGTTGGTTCCCTATGGCCCTATGAGAAACCAAAATAGGATACAGGCGAGCATCTCGAAGAAAGCAAGTCATCAAGATTCTTATACTTCATATTTATGTTTTATTGATTATTTGAAAATATCTCTTAAATTTTTATTGAAATGGTAGAAAACTTTGTTGATGTTCCAGATGACTACTGCTGCCCTATAACAGGAGACTTGATGGAAGATCCGGTGGTAGCGCCAGATGGCCACAGCTATGAACGAGCATCAATTACTGCTTGGTTTCAAAAAAATAAAACCAGTCCTCTTACAGGTGCAGCATTAAAAAACACAGTCCTAATTGACAATCATCGGCTTAAAGCAATAATTAGCAGTTTTAAAGAAAAAATGCCTGAAATTCAGCGAGAATGCCAAATTAAGCGAGATTTAATAGAAGCGATTAATATTAGAGAAGCGTTCTTTGAAGACAGCTTAAAAAAGGGAAATGAGCAGATAGGAAATATTACAAGTCTGTATAACAATGAAAAAGAAAAAAATCTGATGCTTGAAAATAAGCTAATTTCTTACAAAAAATCAATCGAGATAAAAATCAATCATATAGAGTGGCTTAAAACAAGTTTATGTAAAAAAAGCTTTTAGGGCTAAAGCGGACATAAATTAATAAAGCTAGAAGTTTTAGAAAGGCACGCATAAATTTTCTATAATAATTAACTTAAGCTTAAAACAAATTTAGACCATTTTCAGAGTTTAAGCTTTGAAAAGGACAACGAAATTAAAAGACTTAACATGGAGCTAGCAACATCTTTGCATGAGAATAGCGAACTTAAAAGATTCATTAAAGCTAATAATGGAAATTTTGTAAATAAACTTTTGAGAATCCAGCAATGCCTTAAGCAGTATGAAAAAGATATAACTTCAAATAAATTAAATGCTAATAATCAATTAGCAGGGATAAGAGCTTCTATTTCAGATCTCATTTCAGAGAATTCTAAATTTGAGTTTGAAGACCTTAAAAAACCTAATCTCCTAATAGAAAACCAGCAAAATCCTCCTCAAGATGCCAAAAATTCAGACGAAAATCTTCAGCTGCTTCTCGAAAACAAAATTTTTAATATTTGAAATATAATTCCTCCCTTAATTTTTCCTATAATCAATCTTTAAAAAATGGATAAGAAAATCTAGGTAAAATAGCATATCCCCAAATAACTCAAAAATAGAGGAAGATTTTAGAGAGCCTGTAACTAAATATGCCTATACTACTAATCCAGCAGTAAGCTTGGCTTTTCAAAGATATATTGATGCTTATCATCAGAAAACATCTCTCTATCTTATTGACAGAGATAAATATGACAGAAATAGATTGATTGTTTACGATACTGAAAATGAAAGAGAAAAAGCTCAAAATTTTGAGGCTCCAGAGATTTTGACTGATGGAACATGTATAGCTCAGCTCCCAGATGGGGAATTATTTTGTTTTGGGAATAATCCAGCGTCTGGCATTTCATTGGTGATTGATGGAAATAATAGAGTTAGAATTCTACCTTCTGGGATACCCTGCAAAGGGTCATCAGCTATTTATTTCAACAGAAATATTTACTGCTTTGGAGGATCAAATACAATTCTTCTAACCCTTTCAGATAAATTTAGTTTACTCCTCAGTAATTAGCAAATTCTTGATTTGTGGAATTTTGTTGAGCAAAATTTACTATTTGGCAACTTTGTTCAAAACTCTCCACAAGAATATGCTTATTGCTGGGGAGATTTAGATGAAAATCAATGAATTTATTTAAATCCTCTTCCAATAGCAGACTGCAAGTGCCATTGTGCTGTATTTAATGGAAATATTTTGATATCAGGGTGCTGAAATCCCAATATTTTGCGCTATTCCATTGAAAATGACGACTTCTCAAGAATTCCTTTTGATTTTGCAGAGTATAAAAGAAAAATTTTGATAAATACAGAAAGGCTGTATTTGATTGAATGCGATAATGGATCAGTTTATGAAAGCGAAATAGGTAATGAGAATGTGTGGAAAAAGGTAGGAAAATCGATTATTAGCGATCAATACCCTTCTCAAGTTTATTGGTCATACAATAAAGGTGCAATTTATATTGCGACTAGCTTGAAAAATGAACGCTACTACAAGTTTAATTTGCAGGAAAAGTTAATGATTAAATTCCTCTAATAATTTTTTAAAAATATACACATATTTAACTGCCAACATTTTTACATAATAAACATGAATTCTTACGCTGAAGAGAACAAGAATTTTCTAGTCGAATATATAAGCTTTTTAGATAAAAATAGATGCTACTATATTATGGGTTCCTATCTTAAAAATTATTACAAATGGGAGAAAACTGGAATATCAGAAATCTTCTAATTCCCCCTTTGTGAGCGAACAAAAATTTTTGTCTGCTCACGGATTAGGGTAATTCTTTTTTTTAACTAATATTTATATGTATTTTATCATAAATTTTTTAAAATAAAACAAAATTTGATAGAGATTTAATTAAAATAACTATCATTTATTTACCAAATTTATTTAATAAAAAATTTTGTTCGTGGAGGGTGGGTTTTGGGCAATAAATAGGGATTTTTCCAATCGTTTTTGTTTGCTCATGGAGGGTTAGCTAAAAGAAACTATTTGACTGCAATTTTCAAAATAAGAATTAAGATCCCCCAAGTAAATTCTTTTTTAGAAAGGTCAAGAATTTCTCATTCATCTGTAAATAAAGATGCTGCTAAGATAGAAAAAGCCATACAAGTTCTCATTTGCCGCTTTAAATATAATGACTAAAAATTTGTAATGAATACTAATTTTAATAATTGGACAATTAAGAATATATACTCTGCGCAGATTTATTGAAATAGAGCAAGAATGCATGAGAATAATGATAGATTAACTAAATTTAAGAATGCCAGCATAGTTCTGCGTGTCATCTTTACTAATTTATGCAATAAATCCCAGTATACAGAATTTTAAAATGGCAATAATTTTAAAGAATAAATAAAGAATTAATAGATAGCATGCTGAATTTTGCATTATTGTCTTATTTAGCCATGAATATTAAATTTGGCTTTGCTATAGTGGTATTATTTATAATTTATTGTAAATTAATTTTAAATTTCCGTATTATGCTATTAAGTTTTTAATATTTGAGATAATAAAAAGTTGGATTTTTTGAGAATATTCCTACTAAAGTAAGATAAACTATAGGCTATTCAATATTTACCAAAAGCTTAAATATTGGACGAAAATTTCTTATTAAAATATTTACAAGCTTCTTCAATAATAAGAAAACTCAGTACTCTCATATAAAGATACTTGCTTTAATTTCTTTTCAATCCCAGCAGACTAATTCAATATCGTGCTGTCAATAATAAATCACTATGAGCATCCTCAATATACAACTGAACTGATTTTAAAAAGGTATTTTATTCCAATTGACTCTATACCTCGCTTTTACTCTCTCTGTTGCTTATTTTTCTTGATATTGCGGCAAGAATTCAATAGAATCGGATCCGCATTTGAAATCCCAGAATTTGTTATGAATTCTCCCTTAAGGCCAAAATTTCTTTACAATCTGAAATTAAGATAAAATGACTAAGATTTTCATGACTTCATAAGTAACTCAAATATCTAATGATACTTTGTAAATATTTTATATTTTAAATGCAATTGCTTATTCTTCTGTGTAAGAAATGAAGCCTAAAAAGTTTTGCATTCATTCTGTTAATAAGTACAAAAAAGTGATTTAAATTCGAGTGAGCTCTAGGGTCTATCTTGATATGCTTTATAAAGGCCATTTACAGTGTAGAGATTAGAAAGAGTTCATACCAATTCATATATTCCACCCAAAACGAAGAAGACTTGCCACTTGATTTTTATTAAAATTGCTTTAATTTCAATAATAATAATAATAAGCAGGAGATAAAAATACTAAAATACAAATAGATCTTAATTTTGCTTTACCTCCTGGAAAAGTTTAAGATAAAAATCTTGTCTCTTATAGAAAATCTAATAATTCTGATTGAAAGCTTTAAAATTCAAAAAAGGAAATAATTCTATTTCTGTTATTATGTAAAACATTCATTAAGAAATTGGCTAGAGCTTTGTTTTAATATAGAAAACGATAATGATTTTAAATTAGATATAAGTATTAAAGCTGGCAATTAGATTTGAAACCAAAAAAAATTATGTTAAATTTGATAAAGTGAAATAAGCAATTTCCCGAATGATAGGAGCAATTTTATTTTAGTTTAAGTAACTAAATTAATAGAAATATTAAACCCTTGAATTATCGAAGTTAATATGACTAAGAAAATTCTAAGAGAGTTTAAGAAATATAAAGATAAAGCCTAACAGATTCCATATTTATCCAATTTAGAATTTGGGACAATATGAATAAGCTATCATGGTTGAAATTGCTTCATAAAAGCTTGGATTTAATATAAGAGCTAACTAAATTTTAGCAAAACATGCAAAGTTTTCATATGCTGCTCTTATATTAGGGAAAGTTACTTTAATTTATCTGCCTTTAATGCTATTTATTTTAAGAAATGATTCAAAGCTTTTTTATTAGTGATTTAACTTCTATTATAGATTTCATTGCTTAATTGTTTCATCATATTTGCCAAATCTTATGAATTATGAAAGGTCTTTCGAACAAAAAAATGCTTAAAAAATGCAAAGCCACTGCTTTCACGGCACTAGCCTCCCCTCTATAAATAACCAAAAATATTGTATAAATAGTTTGCATCCCCACTTTAAAATATAAAAAGCTAAATGTAATTTTCGATTTTTGCAACATTAAATTGGGATAGAGATATTTGAATTTTAATTATAATTCTAGATAAAAGAAATTCAAATATTATTCCAATTTAATACTCAAATAATATAAATTTACCAATATTTTGTTCAAATTTAAAACGGAGGATAAATAAAATTTATTTTAGATTTTTATATATCGCAAACGCATCAGAAAATCCAAATATTTTTCAAAATAGTATGATTAAAAAGGCTGGTCTAATTTATTAATTACTCTATTAAACACCTATATAAATTCATCAAAATATAAATAGCTATTTCTGAAATTCAATAAATCATAAAACTATTGAGAAAACACTGCAATTAATATATTAGAGAAGGTACTCAAAATTTTTTGGATGCAATTAAGACTATTATTTAATAAGTTAAGAAAGCTATCCCTTTTGCTGTGGGACTGATTTTTTTTGAACTTAATTAGAAGAGCTTTCAGCTCAGATTAGCCTTTAAAACCTATAGATATTTAGCAACTCACTAATTTTAAAAAGCTTTCTTAGATTTTTTCAAAAAAATATATATAATTTTTTAGACAAAATTTTGTTGAAATTTGATTGTGCAACTAGCTTCCTAAATCACTTAATTTAAAAGCTAAATAAAAAGTTAAATCCTTCAGCAAATAAAGATATAGTCTCCGTGCTGCAGAAAATAGTAAACCACTCATATACTTAAACTTTTTCATTTAAAGGACCTTTTAATTTAAATTGACCCTTAAACTCTTATAATTCTTAGCATTCTGTGATTATTATTGAAAGCAATTGTCTTCAATTGAATTTTGAGCATTTAAAAATTTCAAAATAAGTAGCCTTTATAAATTTATTAGATTTAGAAACAAAAACAGATATAAATTCTACCAAAAAAACTTTTAGAAAATTCTTAAGATAACCACCCAAAATCATCAATATTTATTTTTTAAGTCCCTAAGAGAAGCCTATAGAGGGATGAAAGCAGTTAAAATATATAAGTTTTTAAAATAAAAAATTTAAATTTAAGAAATTGTTGTTTTTAGACTCTTGACACTTAAATTTGATCTAGGACTAATATTAAAATGTTCCTTAGAAATATCTGTTGAAAAAAAAAATTTGCTTTCAAATATTTTAACCATTTTCCCATAATAAAGGATATAGTAATTAATAGAAACCGAATGGTTTTCCCAGATCATTCTTTTTCATTGCAATAAGATACAGCTTTTATCTCAGCTAGAGTAAAAGAAAATTTGAAGCAGATCAGTTATTCGAAAGATAATGAAATAAATTTACGATTGTTCAAAAAATACAAAGATAAGACTTTAAAATGAAATTAATAAGGTTTTTGAGGTAATTTGGTAATAGGACTCCAAAAAATTAATTCTTTATCGAGTTAAAAACTTTTATTAAATAAGACCATTTTAGGAACGGTTACACTATTGCACCATTTTGTCGTTGAATAAAAAATAAGGAGTCGCTATAAAATATAAAAAATGTTAGCTAATTTGAATGCAGACTCAAATTCAGTTGTCTTAAATCATTTTTTAGGCTCTTGTGGCAGCTTTGAATATCATTATTTGATTAGACTGCTATAAATAATGATATCCAAAAAACTAAAAAATTTTTAAGATAAGCTCAGCTGGTTCCTTTATTCAAAATATTGGTAAAACTGAGAAATATCATCTAGATTATTAAATTTTATATATTTTCTTCCATAAATCAGTCATTCTAATGTTGATTTAGTTTGATCCATTTTATTAATCTAATAAAATATGCCTACTGGTGGAATTGCTTATTTTTTGCTCCTGATCCTTGGAGCAACTACAGCGGAAGAACTCAATCCAATTGCCAGAACTAGCCTTAAAAGCTCTGAAATTCACTCAAAACTGCTTATCGACGATTCTGAGGCAGTCAATCAACTTGTCAAAAATAATGAAACTGCTCCAGAAAAAGACCAAAATACGACTGTAGAGGGATCCTGGTGGGAAAACGAAAGATATTTAACAGCTGCTTGCACTGGTGGTGCAAGTGGATGCCAAACTTGCAAAGATGCAACAACGTGCGAAACTTGCACTAATTCAGCTACTGACATACCTGATGATGCAGGTGGATGCACAGCTTCGACTATTGAGCATTGCAGTATGGTTGCTAGTGGTGATGGTGATACTTGTGTTGCGTGCATTGATGGATTTACAGTTCACGGTAGCGGTGCAAGCTGTTGTGATGATAAATGCAGTACTTGCGGTACCAGTTCGTCGGATTGCACTGCATGCATAGACGGAACACATATGTCAGCGGCTCCAGACTGCGAATGCCCTGAGCACTCAACTCTCACAGGATCAGATTGTGTTCCAGATACCGGATATTACTTTAGTGATGCTACCACATGTGCTGAATGCGACCCTAAATGTGATACATGTGACACTAGCGATGGAACTGTCTGCACAGCTTGTACAGATACAACTCATACGTCAGCGGCTCCAGACTGCGAATGCCCTGATCACTCAGCTCTCACAGGATCAGTTTGTGTTCCAGATAACGGATATTACTTTAGTGATGCTACCACATGTGCTGAATGCGACCCTAAATGTGATGCATGTGACACTAGCGATGGAACTGTCTGCACAGCTTGCACAGATACAACTCATACGTCAGCGGCTCCAGACTGCGAATGCCCTGATCACTCAACTCTCACAGGATCAGTTTGTGTTCCAGATACCGGATATTACTTTAGTGATGCTACCACATGTGCTGAATGCGACCCTAAATGTGATACATGTGACACTAGCGATGGAACTGTCTGCACAGCTTGCACAGATACAACTCATACGTCAGCGGCTCCAGACTGCGAATGCCCTGATCACTCAACTCTCACAGGATCAGTTTGTGTTCCAGATAACGGATATTACTTTAGTGATGCTACCACATGTGCTGAATGCGACCCTAAATGTGATACATGTGACACTAGCGATGGAACTGTCTGCACAGCTTGCACAGATACAACTCATACGTCAGCGGCTCCAGACTGCGAATGTCCTGAGCACTCAACTCTCACAGGATCAGTTTGTGTTCCAGATACCGGATATTACTTTAGTGATGCTACCACATGTGCTGAATGCGACCCTAAATGTGATACATGTGACACTAGCGATGGAACTGTCTGCACAGCTTGCACAGATACAACTCATACGTCAGCGGCTCCAGACTGCGAATGCCCTGATCACTCAACTCTCACAGGATCAGTTTGTGTTCCAGATAACGGATATTACTTTAGTGATGCTACCACATGTGCTGAATGCGACCCTAAATGTGATACATGTGACACTAGCGATGGAACTGTCTGCACAGCTTGCACAGATACAACTCATACGTCAGCGGCTCCAGACTGCGAATGCCCTGATCACTCTACTCTAACAGGATCAGTTTGTGTTCCAGATAACGGATATTACTTTAGTGATGCTACCACATGTGCTGAATGCGACCCTAAGTGTGATACATGTGACACTAGCGATGGAACTGTCTGCACAACTTGTACAGATACAACTCATATGTCAGCGGCTCCAGACTGCGAATGTCCTGATCACTCAACTCTCACAGGATCAGATTGTGTTCCAGATGCCGGATATTACTTTAGTGATGCTACCACATGTGCTGAATGCGACCCTAAATGTGATACATGTGACACTAGCGATGGAACTGTCTGCACAGCTTGCACAGATACAACTCATACGTCAGCGGCTCCAGACTGCGAATGTCCTGAGCACTCAACTCTCACAGGATCAGATTGTGTTCCAGATGACGGATATTACTTTAGTGATGCTACCACATGTGCTGAATGCGACCCTAAATGTGATACATGTGACACTAGCGATGGAACTGTCTGCACAGCTTGTACAGATACAACTCATACGTCAGCGGCTCCAGACTGCGAATGCCCTGATCACTCAACTCTCACAGGATCAGATTGTGTTCCAGATAACGGATATTACTTTAGTGATGCTACCACATGTGCTGAATGCGACCCTAAATGTGATACATGTGACACTAGCGATGGAACTGTCTGCACAGCTTGTACAGATACAACTCATATGTCAGCGGCTCCAGACTGCGAATGCCCTGATCACTCAGCTCTCACAGGATCAGTTTGTGTTCCAGATAACGGATATTACTTTAGTGATGCTACCACATGTGCTGAATGCGACCCTAAATGTGATACATGTGACACTAGCGATGGAACTGTCTGCACAGCTTGCACAGATACAACTCATACGTCAGCGGCTCCAGACTGCGAATGTCCTGAGCACTCAACTCTCACAGGATCAGATTGTGTTCCAGATGACGGATATTACTTTAGTGATGCTACCACATGTGCTGAATGCGACCCTAAGTGTGATACATGTGACACTAGCGATGGAACTGTCTGCACAGCTTGCACAGATACAACTCATACGTCAGCGGCTCCAGACTGCGAATGCCCTGAGCACTCAACTCTCACAGGATCAGATTGTGTTCCAGATGACGGATATTACTTTAGTGATGCTACTACATGTGCTGAATGCGACCCTAAATGTGATACATGTGACACTAGCGATGGAACTGTCTGCACAGCTTGTACAGATACAACTCATATGTCAGCGGCTCCAGACTGCGAATGCCCTGATCACTCAGCTCTCACAGGATCAGTTTGTGTTCCAGATGACGGATATTACTTTAGTGATGCTACCACATGTGCTGAATGCGACCCTAAATGTGATACATGTGACACTAGCGATGGAACTGTCTGCACAGCTTGCACAGATACAACTCATACGTCAGCGGCTCCAGACTGCGAATGTCCTGAGCACTCAACTCTCACAGGATCAGATTGTGTTCCAGATGACGGATATTACTTTAGTGATGCTACTACATGTGCTGAATGCGACCCTAAATGTGATACATGTGACACTAGCGATGGAACTGTCTGCACAGCTTGCACAGATACAACTCATACGTCAGCGGCTCCAGACTGCGAATGTCCTGAGCACTCAACTCTCACAGGATCAGATTGTGTTCCAGATAACGGATATTACTTTAGTGATGCTACCACATGTGCTGAATGCGACCCTAAATGTGAGACATGTGACACTACCGATGGAACTTCCTGCACAGCTTGCAAAGATGCAACTCATATGTTAGCGGCTCCAGACTGCGAATGCCCTGAGCACTCAACTTTCGATGAATCAGTTTGCGTTCCAGATGACGGATATTACTTTAGTGATGCTACCACATGTGCAGAATGCGACCCTAAGTGTGATACATGTGACACTAGCGATGGAACTTCCTGCACAGCTTGTACCGATACAACTCATACGTCAGCAGCTCCAGACTGTGAATGTCCTGATCACTCAACTCTCACAGGATCAGATTGTGTTCCAGATGACGGATATTACTTTAGTGATGCTACCACATGTGCTGAATGTGACCCTAAATGTGATACATGTGACACTACCGATGGAACTGTCTGCACAGTTTGTGCAGATACAACTCATATGTCAGCGGCTCCAGACTGCGAATGTCCTGAGCACTCAACTCTCACAGGATCAGATTGTGTTCCAGATGACGGATATTACTTTAGTGATGCTACCACATGTGCTGAATGCGACCCTAAATGTGATACATGTGACACTACCGATGGAACTTCTTGCACAGCTTGTACAGATACAACTCATACGTCAGCGGCTCCAGACTGTGAATGTCCTGATCACTCAACTCTCACAGGATCAGTTTGTGTTCCAGATAACGGATATTACTTTAGTGATGCTACCACATGTGCTGAATGCGACCCTAAATGTGATACATGTGACACTAGCGATGGAACTTCTTGCACAGCTTGTACCGATACAACTCATACGTCAGCGGCTCCAGACTGCGAATGCCCTGAGCACTCAACTCTCACAGGATCAGATTGTGTTCCAGATAACGGATATTACTTTAGTGATGCTACCACATGTGCTGAATGCGACCCTAAATGTGATACATGTGACACTAGCGATGGAACTGTCTGCACAGTTTGTGCAGATACAACTCATATGTCAGCGGCTCCAGACTGCGAATGTCCTGAGCACTCAACTCTCACAGGATCAGATTGTGTTCCAGATGACGGATATTACTTTAGTGATGCTACCACATGTGCTGAATGCGACCCTAAATGTGATACATGTGACACTAGCGATGGAACTTCCTGCACAGCTTGTACAGATACAACTCATATGCTTGGAGTACCTGACTGCGCTTGCCCAAGTCACTCAACTTTCGATGAATCAGTTTGTGTTCCAGATGACGGATATTACTTTAGTGATGCTACCACATGTGCTGAATGCGACCCTAAATGTGATACATGTGACGCTAGCGATGGAACTTCTTGCACAGCTTGCACAGATACAACTCATACGTCAGCGGCTCCAGACTGTGAATGTCCTGAGCACTCAACTCTCACAGGATCAGATTGTGTTCCAGATGACGGATATTACTTTAGTGATGCTACCACATGTGCTGAATGCGACCCTAAATGTGCAACATGTGACACTACAGATGGAACTTCCTGCACAGCTTGCACAGATACAACTCATATGCTTGGAATTCCTGACTGCGACTGTCCAACTCATTCTACATTTGATAGTGGTACAGAGGTATGTGTTGCTGATGATACTTACTATTTCAGTTCTAATACAGCTACTTCTCCTTGTGTTGAACCTTGCTTATGGTGCAGCTCTGAAACTTATTGCACAAAATGCAGTGGAGTCTACAATTCATTGGATAGTGATGGCTCTTGTGATAATTGTTTAGATGACCATACAGAGTTTGATACAACCGTTAATGACTGTGTCTGCGTCAGAGGATATTATGACCATCCAGGAAGCTGCACTAAGTGTATGGATAATTGCGCTGAGTGTGTTGATGAATCTACATGTGACCAATGCGATTCTAGCTTCTATTATACTGATTCAGATTCATGCGAAGCCTGTGATGCTCCTTGCAAAGAATGCGTTAATGAAGCTACCTATTGTGAAGAATGTTTAGACGCAAGCCATATGACTCTCACTGATGGAGTTTGTACTTGTAATGACGAAAATGCAAGCTTTGATTTAGATACAAGTGTTTGTACATGCAATGACTATTATTACTCTTTAAATGCAGTATGCACAGCCTGCCCAGGACTTTGTAAGAAATGCTCGTCTAATTGGTCCTGCAGCTCTTGTGTGGATAATGCAGCAGTTGATAATACTAACTTATGCAGCTGTAGTAATGGATATGGAAAATCTGGAAATACATGTCAGGCTTGTAAGATCAATTGTTCCATCTGCACTAAATCAGTAGATACTTGCAATACTTGCATAAAGCATGCTTCAGCAAATTCAGATGGCACTTGCAGCTGTGTTAGTGGATTTTACCAAAAAGATACTAAATGTGTAGCTACCTGCAACCAAGTATGTACTACATGCAGCGAAGATGATGGAGAATCTTGCACAGCTTGTGTAACTAATGCAGAATTAGTAAAGAGCAAGTGTTCTTGCACTGCAAATTCAAGCTATGACTCAAATTCACAGTCGTGTGTTTGTAATGGTGGATATACCTTAGTTAGCAATAAATGTATAGCTTGCAAGAATTATTTCGTATTGTCAGATGTGACTGACGCCTATTTCGATGAATATTTCTCTACCATTACAGTTACTTTCAGTGTAGGTGTTGATACTACAGTTAGTGCAGCATGCTCAAATACCATTGATTGGCAAAGCATTAGCAAACTAGGAACTGGAGCCAGTTGCTCATGGGATGGATCCAATAAGCTGAAAATTCAATTAGGAAAAGGCTTTACTATTAAAGTTGAAAAACTATATTTGTTGGGAACAAATATTGCTAAAAAGGAAGGAACTTGCAGCTTAAATTATACTCCGCTATATATTACTGTAAGGCAAACAGCCGATCCTACTCCTAATGCTGTCATTTCCGGACCAGCAAGCTATTCTTTAGATTGTGGAAACACAGCTCTTCAGTACTCAGGTTCAAAATCAACAGGAAACTTGAATAACCCTATGATATACACTTGGTCAGCCACCAGTACTCCACAGAACTCAGGTCTCACTAGTTATATTGAAAAGCAATCCTCAGCATCTTTAGCAATCACAAAACTTCTATTTACAAGCAACGTTGACTCTACACTAGTGGTTACTCTTAAAGTAACAAACGCCTTTGGCGGCACAAACTCTGCATCAATGACTACAGCAATTAAGGCAGCTCCTTCACTTCAAGTTGTATTTGATTCAGGATCAACTGATACAATTAAAGCTTCAGACTCAAGAACTTACAAGGCTTCAGTTGCTACATTCTGTGGAGATGTCTCTTCAGTGACTTATAAATGGAGCTATGTTGCCTTAGCAGGGGCTCCTACAATTGATTCCTCAGCAATCCTTTCTGCATCCAAGCAGCAAAACAAGCTTGTTATCAACAAAAATATGCTTCCAAGTGGATACTCATACCAATTCAATGCAACTGCAACTAGCCAAAGTTCTACAGAGTCATCTGTATCCGGATATTCTTTGCTTACCATCACAGTGACTTCATCTCCTCTCAAAATAAAACTTTCCAAATCCAGCTGCACTGTGGCATCCAAGAACGGCTTTTCTATTAATGGAGATCGTTCTTCAGATCCAGATAGCTCTTCTACTCTTTTAAGTTACCAATGGAGCTGTTTATATACAGTGAATGCAACTTCTTGTCTTGGAACTGATAATAAAGACCTTGTCTCTTCTGCTACCACCTCAAGCCTCTCAATTCCTTCAGGAAAAATGATACCAGGAGCAAGCTACGATATAACCCTATTAATAAGTGCAGGAAGTAGAAATGCATCGGCCACAGTCACTGTGCAAGTCTCAGCTGCAACAGTTGCCTCCTCTTCTTCAATAGAAATTCCTTATTCTTCAGCCAAAATCTCAGCAGGATCTTCTTATACCTTATCTCCTACAGCTACTATATCATCTGGCTCTAAAATTAAATGGGTTTGTGATAGTTCTGCAATAAAGATTTCTCCTGATAACTTGCCAACAATTTCTATCCCACCAAATACCTTTATCCAAGGTAGTTCTTATAAATTCAGCTTTACAATCACTGAGACTTCAGGAAACTCTTTATCATCATCAATTATAGTAAATATAAACAGTGGGGCTACCTGTGATGGATCTGTAGACATACAGCCAACAAGTGGAACTGCTTTGCAAACAACGTTTGTAATTTCAATTGCTGGGTGTTATGACCAAGATGGACAAGACTATCCTTTAACTTATTCTTATGATGATGTCTGGAATAGTGTGGAATATGTCCTTGGAGCCACTCAAGACAGCAGCTTATCAACTGGCTTATTCCCTAACAGTAATACAATTAAAATCAAGGCATGTGATCAGCTTTTAAGCTGCTCAACTTATCAAAGCAAAATCACAGTCGATTCTCTAAAGAGAAAACTAGAAGACACAGACTACGCTGCTATGTATGCCTCTGCAACTCTTGACCCTGACAATATTCCAAGCGAAATCTCATTGATTGCTTCCTCTGCAACGATAGATAATACTCTTTTCTCACAGATGTGGAGTGACTTGCAATCATATGCAGCAAGCCAAGATTCAGTATCAGTCTCACTATTTAAGAGTTTCGCGGCTGCAGTTTTGGCTTTATCAAGCCAAACTGATTCAATGACAGTCACTCTTTATGAAAATTTCATGACTTGGCTCAATAACTTAGTTACAGCCAACTCAATTGCTATTAATACTGACGCAAGTAGCATTTTGCAAATCATCGTATCGCTTTCTAACGGATACTTAGATTTCGGCAGCAAACATGCTGACGCAACAATGCCATTTGAGACTTATTTGCTGGCAGCAGATAATTTCTTAACTACTTTTATGACTTATATTACAGTTGATGACCTTCCAGGCCAGAGCTCACTTCCAGCTTCAGATTCAACTTCCTCTATCCAATTTGGAAAAGTCAGAAATTTCCCTGATTCAATCAGTAAAACTTCTCAGACCTTTGGGTTTATTGATGTAACATTCCCTAATAAAATCCCAATTGATGAGACTGAAGTCACAAACTTCAAAGCTAATACTTATAATATTACTGACGGCTATGCACCTTGGTTCTCTGTAAGCTACACAACTAGCGGTAGATATCAAGATTATCAATATACTGCTACAGATGAGCAATATCAATCCTTCAATGATGACAGATATCCAGTCACAGTAACTATTCCTTATTATAAAAATGCGACTAGGGGCCTTTCTTGTGTGTATTATGACACTACAACTTCAACTTGGGACGTAAATGGTTGCGTCATTACTAGCCAAGGAGTTGATACAATTACAGTTTCACTTACCCATTTCTCCTTATTTAAGCTCTCAGAAACAGATTTTGTCCCTTACATTCCTCCTACTTATACTCCGGAATGCGGGGATAATTTAGCCCCAACTATCATAATGATAGTCTCATTTTTCATTGGATTCGTCCTTATGATAATCACAGTCTTTATGGATAAATCCCACAATAAAGCCTCAGAAAAAGAAGATAAAAAAGTGACTCCAGTTCCTGAACTTGCAAATAATCCTGTAGAGCCTTTGAAGGTTGATGAAATGGACAAAGAAGACGTGGAGCCTTTGAAGGTCGAAGCCCTTTCAGAGCAATCTGAGCCATTTACGAAGGTGAAAATGGATTTAGTGCAGACTGAAGAAGTGAAAAGTGACCCTGAAAAAGCTCAACTTGCTGCAGAAAATACAGAAAGAGAGGTAAATAATTTAGGCCCTTCAGGACATACTAAAAAAGGCCCAGAAGTTGACTTTTATCCAAAAGAACTATATAATGAATATAGAGCTAAAGGGAATTTCCGTATGCTTTTGGAAGGTCATTTGACATTTGGGCTGGTTTATTATAGAAAAGATTTGCCAAGATGGAGAAGAGCATTCATTTTACTTGCCGTTATTATTTTCGAGTTATTAGTAGAGGGCTGCTTGTTCTCAGGATTTGAAGACACTGATAAAGGCAGAGAAATGTCAACTCAATCAATATTTGACAATTATGAAGGAAACTATTTCGGATATACAGTCCTCGCAGTCCTTATAGGAGTACACTTAGAATGTGCATTGATATCTTGCATGGAGAAAGGAAGAAGAGTAGTGAATATTTTGGCTTTATTACTAGGCATTGCAGTTCTTATTGGATCAGTCATTGGGATTGTGATACTTAACGTTGACTTCTGTCACAATTGGAGTGGCTACTGGGCTGAAAGCTTCTTATGGGGAATTCTTATGGAAATCTTTATTGTTCAGATTTTCTATATGCTCATTCGCTACATTGCTCTTCTGATCAAGTCAAGGAGAGCAGGAACAAGAAAAGGGAAAGATACTATTTAAGTAATCAATCTTTATAAAATTGCATTTTAATCTAATCATTTAAGTCTTTTTAATAAAGCTCTAAATGCTAAATTAATCTTTATTAAAAATTAACTAGCTAATTTATTAGATTTTAGGTAGCTTGTAAGATTACTTTAGTCGTAATAACTTTTTAAATTTGAAAATGCAAACAATAATTCTTCATGTACAACTTTATTATTTTATAAAAAAACTGTCTTGAAAAGCTTATTTTAGCTATTTAATGTATCTAGAGGTCAAAGCTGCATTTAAACGATTCAGGTTTATAAAAAAAGCAAGCATTTATAGTTTAAATTATTGAATCTTCGAATTGAAATGCTTTTCATAAATAAATACCCTATGAAAGACTTTCTCCAAATCAGTATCTTTTATTCATAAATTATTTGGCAAATTTTAAAGAGGTGTTACACTCTAATTAAGTAATTCAGACGATTGCATCCAAAAAGCGTATACTTCTAACTCTCAATGCTGCATGGGAAAAAGAAACGAGGTCATCAAAATTCCCCTTGTAGTGAGTGGGAAAAAATTGCGTTGTATTTAATGAAAATATTTTGATACCAGGGTGCTGAAATCCCAATATTTTGCGCTATTCTATTGAAAAACGACAATTTATCAAGAATTCTTTTTCTTTTGCAGAGTGGAAAAGAAAAATTTTGATAAATACAAAAAGTCTGTATTTGGTTGAATGGGGATCAGTTATAAAAGCGAAACAGGTAATGAAATGTGTGGAAAAAATAGGAAAATCGATTATTAGCGATCAAAATTCTTCACAAGTTTATTAGTAATACAATAAATGTGCGGATTCTTTGCAAAATGAAGCTACTACAAGTTTAATTTGTAAAAAAAGCTAATGATTAAATACTTCTAATAATTTTATAAAAATATTTATGTATTTAACTGCCAACATTTTTAGAGTTTCTTATGCCCCAATTTATAATAAACATAGAATTCTTATGCAGAAGAGAGCAGGAACTTTTTAGTTCAATATATAAGCTCTTTAGATAAACGAAGATAGGAAAATTTAAAATTAATTTGCAATAAATTGAAATCGCATGGCTATAGTAAAGCCAAATTTATGATTCATGATTAAGTAAGACAATAATGCGAAATTCAGCATATTATCTATTAATTCTTTATTATTCTTATAAATGATTGCCATTTTAAAATTTTGTATGCTGGGATTTATTGCATAGATTAGTAAAGTTGATATGCATAACAAGCTAACATGCTTAAATCTATTTAATTTCTTATTATCCCCATGCATTCTTACTCTATTTCCATAAAACTGCACAGAAAATTGATTCTTATATTATCCAATTATTACCAATTTTTAGTCATTATAGTTAAACCTACTTTGGCAAATGAGATCTCATATGACTTTTTCTATCTTAGAAGAATCTTTATTTCACAGACAAATGAGAAATTCTTGACCTTTCTAAATAAAATATTATTTGGGGGATCTTAATTCTACTTTTGAAAACGGTAGTAAAGAGTTTCTTTAACTCCCCCTCCATTGGAAAATCCCCATTTTAGCCCCTCCGTGAGCGAACAAAAAATTTTTATGAAAAAAATTTTATATATAAGTGATAATTATTATAGTTAAATCTCTAGCAAATTCCGCTTAATTTTAAACAGCTTGCATTTCAATGCATAAATTTTGCAAATTAAATTAATGATTATCTCTCAATTTTTCAAATGGATTTTATTAAATTTTGAAGAAAAAAATTAACCCCCCTCCGATAGCGAACAAAATTTTTGTTGCTCGATCGCGGAGTAGGGAGTAAGAAGTTATAAAATTTCTTCACTAAATAGCCCCCTATGTAAGCCATAAAAATCATTATATAATCACTTCCTCTTAGTCCAGTATTTATCTCTATCATGAGGATAACCGCTAAATATATAATTCTCTAGATCTAATATTTTCTCATTCCACAACTCAAGAAGAATTTATTTAAGCATTTTTTTTATATGTTTATATGAAGCAATAATGTTCTCTTCAATAATAATCAAGCTCGAATTTCTCGGCAAAAATGTTTTCTTCTGGTGAAATATAACACTAATTATGCTTATGATATAAAAAACAACTTATTTTATTTTCACGCTTTTTCATTTCCCTCTTTTGGTTCTCCTAGAAGAGTCAAAAATTTCTTTCTTCCTTGAACCTTAATAAATGTGAGTAGCCCAACTGGCTGCTTTTCTCCAAGAACAGGGTAGCTGAAATGTTAAAAAAGTTTTCAAGCTCTGGAGCCTAATGCTATAATATTCAGCCCAAAACTCTAAATCATAAGTAGTCGAATCTGCGTTGTTCAAGTATAGCATTTTAATAAGAGCGTCGATGTGATTTCTCCTTCTTCATTGGCTCGAAGTTTTTCGTGCTTATAATAGAGACTTCTGTTTTGGTAGATTTCATTTTAAACTCTTTCTTAGACTTGGCGGCTTGCATTCCTGTTTGTTCTGATAAAACATTCATTTTCTTGATCAGCTGGCCATCTTTAGAGCTCAAATCTCTCCTCACTAAGAACCCGTCCCCTTTTCCTGAAGATATGTGTTTTAAGGCTTCCTTTCTGTCTTTTTTATCAAGTATTATAGCGTCTCTTGCTTTTTGTTCCATCATTTCTTTCTCTTTCAGTCACTTTTCAGTGTTGTCTTTGATCCCTACTATCTTGCTCCATACGTCTTTTGCCACGAGTTTTTTCTGATGTATCTGCCAAGGTTTTCTGTATATCTTTCAATTAGCCACAGGCATTGGAAATGACAGCAGAATATTTTTTGCCATTACTTCTCTTTAGCCATCTATATGCTCAGCTATAAGTCTATTAATATAGTCAATCCCTTAAAAAATTTTAAACAGAGTCAATATTTTCTAGCTTTTCAGCATAGCTACTTAATAATGGGGCAAAATCCATATAAGTTTTTTTAATTTGGTTCCAAATATGCTCTTTTCGCTCATACATTTCATGGATTTCTAAATGCTCTGTTCTCAAGAACTTCTGGATAACTGGATCTTCTTTGTCTCAGACGTTAATCGAGCCAATTCTTTGTGTCGGTCTATCAAGGACTGGAAGCTTTGGAGGGGTAATCTTGCAATTTTGCTTTGCTCTGTAGGCTTATGCACAATTAAGCTTTACGATGAAGCCTCATCCAGCTTTTTTCTTCTTAGGCTAAGTTTTCCTTTTTTTTCGGAGGCAGGCCTAGATTTTTGTATTTTCTTCAAGAGGGAGAGGAGATTCTGTATTCATGATTTCATAGACCAAGAGTTCAGGAAGGTTTTATGCAAAAGCTTTTTTATTTATAGGCTTGTCAAGCTCAACCAATAGCTTCAGCTCTTCACTTTTTCAATAAAGTCTGGCTGATTTTGGAGTTCTGCTGTATAGTCATAGAGATAGTCATTGTAGGCACATATAAGGATGGCACGTTCACGAGTTATTAAGTCGAGTATTACAAACTCTTCTTCCTTCTTCCGTAAGCCAAAACTATTGAAAAATCCCTATTTTTTGCCCAAAAAAACACCCACCATGAGTAAACGAAAACTGTTTAATATAAAATTATTTTATGAAAAAAATTATATATACGCGATAATTAGTATAAATAAATCTCTAATTAATTTTATTCAATTTTAAAAATTAATTAGCTTGCATTTTAAAACAAAAATTTTACAAATTAATATTTGGTTTCTAAATTTTTGTGAATTGGTTTTTTTTTGTTAAAAAGCAATTTACAATAAAATTTAGATATACATTTATTAAAAAAAATACCCCGCTTTGTCAGCAAACAAAATTTTTTTGTTCGCCCACAGAGGGGATTAGAGATATTCCAGTTTTCTTCCTTGTAATAATTTTAAGATAGGAAAATATTAGTTATTAACATGTGAGAATAAAAAGTTGGATTTTCTTGATAATATTCCCTTGAAAATAAGACAAGTTATAGGCTATCCAATATTTACAAAAAAGCTAAATTATAGAACCAAAATTTCTATTAAAATCTCTATAGGCTTCTTCAATAATAAGAAAATTCAATATTCTCATATAAAGACACTTTTTTAGTTTCTTTCCAATTCCAGCAGACTATTTCATTACTGTGCTGTCAACAATGAATCACTCTAAGCATCCTTAATTTACAACTGAGATATTTTTAAATCTTGAATAAAAAAGGTATTTTATTTCAATATGACTCTATATTTCTTTTTCCTCAATCTTTTGCTTATTTCTCTTGATATTGCGGCAAGAATTCAATAGCACAGATCTGCATCTGAAAACCCAAAATTTTGTTATGTATTCTTTATTAAGGCCAAAATTTCTATTTAATCTGAAATTAAGATAAAATGGTCAAGATTTTCAATGTCTTCATAATACTTTGCAAATATTTCAATATTTTATATTTTAAAGTCAATATCTTATTCTTCTTTGCAAGAAATGAAATCTATAAAGGTTTTTTGGTTTATTTCCTTGATAAGCATAAGAAAACAGATTTAAATTCTAGTGAGCTTTAGAGCCTATCTTGATTTCTGATTATGTAAAACATTCATTAACTCCCCCCCCCCCCTCCGTGAGCGAACAAAAAACCCATTAGAAAAAATCGGCATTTTTTGACCAAAAACCACCCTCCGTGAGTGAACAAAAATTTTTTTATAGAAAAAATTTTAATGGAAAAAAATTTTGATATATAAGTGATAATTAGTATAATGAAATCTAGAGCTAATTCTGTTTAATTTTAAACAAATTGCGTTTTAAAAAACATAAATTTTGCAAATTAAATTAATATTTGCTTCCCAATTTTTGCAAATTAGGATTTTTTTAAATTTCGAAAAAAATATTTTTTATAAAATTTATATATAAATTTTTTTTTAAAAAAAAAATTAACCCCCCCTCCGTGAGCGAACAAAATTTTTTTGTTCGCTCACGGAGGGGGGGGGGGAGTAAGAAATTGGCTGGAGTTTTGTTTTAATATAGAAAATGATAAGAATTTTTAAGTGGATATAAGTATTAAAAGCTAGCAATTAGATTTGTATCGAAAAAATAATTTATGTCAAATTTTTTAAAGCGAGAAAAATAATTCTCAAATGATAGCAGTTTAAGTAACTAAATTCATAGAAATATTGAAATCTTTGAATTATCGAAATGTATATAATTAAGAAAACTCTCATAAAAGTTTTAATATTAAATTGAACCCTCATGAATTCCATATTTATCAAATTTAGAATTTTGAATTATATGAATGAGCCATTATGGTCGAAATTTCTGCATGAAAGCTTGATTTAATATTAAATTTAAAAAATTGCAAAGTTTTCACATGCTCTTATATTAGGCAAGTTACTTTAATTGCTTCATCATCTTTATCAAATCTTCTAAATATTATGAGTTATGAAGGTTCTTTCGAACGAATAGATACTTATAAAATGCAAAGCTACTCCTCTCAGGGCAATAACTAAATAAAATTTATTTTTAGATTTTTATATTGCAAATGCATAAAATAATCCAAATATTTTCAAGTTATCCCTTTTACTGATGGGCTGAATTTTTAAGAATTTTATTAACCCAGATTAGCTTTAAAACCTATAGATTATAGCAACCTAATAATTTTAAAGCTTTCTTAGGATGAGAAAAAACATTTCATAACCGGAATGGCTTAAAGTCATGAGCTGTGTGCTTCATCATTTTACAAGGAATATGCAATCCTTAAAATCCAAAATTTCCATTTCATAATTTATTTAACTTAAGGCCATAAACTTCTAATTTTATGCAAGGCTTCAAAATGTGTTGAAAAAGCTATTTCTTAATTTAGACCTATTATAAGGTGATATTTTAGACCTTTTATAAAATGCTGTTAATCAATATTTTGTAACAATGTTAAGCCATTTTGCCTATCTTATTAAGTGAATGAGTGGTTATATTTTCCCCCTTTATTTCAAGCCTAGTAAGCATTTCAAGAAGAATATTCCTCCTAATCAAGTAATCAGAATCAATGTAAAGGCAAATTTTCTGAATTCTTAGATTTATATAAGAATTAAATAAATTTTAGTAAAAATTGCAAAGTTTTCAGTTCTCGTGATTAATTTTTACTTCTCTTTTCAGGGTTTCACTGCCTGCTCTCCTCCAAGAGCAGGGTTTTGATGCTCCCAGTGGCTTCGATGAAAATGTGCCGATATTCCATTACTACAACACGGCCAGGAGAAAAAGCCTGAGGCATAAAAACTCCGTGGAAGCCTCCCAGCTCCAGTGGAACCTAAATCATTACCCAAGCGGCTTGCATCCACCCAGAGAGATGGTTAGCATGAAGAAAAAAAATTTTGTAATCGGAATGGCTTAAAGTTATGAGCTGTACTTCATATTTTCAAGGAAAATACAACCCTTAAAATCCAAAAATAGAGTTCATAATTTATTTAACTTAAGATAATAAGCTTCTAATTTTTTAAAAGGCTTTAAAATGTGCTGATAGAGCTATTTATCAATTTTAGACCTATTATAAAGATGCTGTTAATTCATATTTTATAAAGATATTAAGCCATTTTCCATAATTAGGTGCGTATAAGCCATTTTTTATATTTTATTAGGTGAATGAGGAGGAGCTATATTTATCCCCTTTATTTTGGAAAAATAAGTCCTAGTGAGCATTACCAGAAGCAGTATTTCTCCTTATGTGATTAAGCAATCAGAGTCAATGTAAAGGCAAAATTTTCTGAAACTTCATAAAATTTTTTATTGTTCAAGAGATAAAAATTATCATTTTAGAATGACTTAAGGTAATTTGATACTAGAACATCAAAAAATTAATTCTTCATCTCTTTAAAAATTTTATTCATAAACCATTTTAGGAAGATTACACCATTTTGCCGCTGAATAAATATTATGGAGCTTGCAATAAAATAAAAATGTTAGTTAATTTGAATACAGACTCACATTTCAGTTCCCTTAAATCATTTTTTAGGCTCTTGTGGCAGCATTAAATATCATTATTTAATTAGGCTGCTATAAATAATGATTTCCAAAAACTAAAGAATTTTTAAGATAAGCTCAGCTAGTTTCTTTATTCGAAATATTGGTAAAACTGAGAAATATCATCTAGATTATTAAAATTCTATATATTTCTTTCATAAGTAATCATTCTTATATGTTGATTTAATTTGATCCATTTTATTAACCTAATAAAATATGCCTGCGGCTAGAATAGCTTATCTTTTGCTCTTGATCCTTGAAGCAACTACAGCGAAAGAACTCAATCCAATTACTAAAAATAGCCTTAGAAGCTCTGAAATTAACTCGAAACTGCTTATCGACGATTTTGAGGCAGTCAATCAACTTATGAAAAATAGTCATACCCTTCCAGAAAATGACCAAAATACACCTGAAGAGGGATCATGGTGGGAAAACGAAAGATATTTAACAGCTACTTGCACTAACGGTGCAAATGAGTGTGTAACTTGTGCAGATGGTACAACATGTGATACTTGCCTTTATTCAGATGCAATACCTGATGATGCAGGTGGATGCACAAATTCGACTTTTGACCATTGTGCAGTAGTTAATAGCATCGATAATGAAACTTGTGTTACGTGTGAAAATGAATTTACAATTCACCGTAGCGGTGCAAGCTGTTGTGATAATAAATGCAGTACTTGCGATACCAATTCATCTGATTGTACTGTATGCATAGACGAAATACATATGTCAGTGGCTCCAGACTGCGAATGTCCTGGTAACTCAACTTTCAATGAATCAGATTGCGTTCCAGATGACGGATACTACTTCGATACAAATACTGTTACTGCCGAATGCGATTCTAAATGTGAGACATGTGATACTACCAATGGAACTTACTGCACAGCTTGTACAGATATAGCGCACATGCTTGGGGAGCCTGATTGCGAATGTCCTGGGAACTCAACTTTTAATGAATCAGATTGCGTTCCAGATGACGGATACTACTTCGATACAAATACTGCTACTGCCGAATGCGGCTCTAAATGCGAGACATGTGATACTAACAATGGAACTTACTGCACAGCTTGTACAGATACAACTCATATGCTTGGAGAGCCTGATTGTGACTGTCCTGGTAACTCAACTTTCAATGAATCAGATTGCGTTCCAGATGACGGATATTACTTCAATACAGATACCACATGTGCTGATTGCGACTCTAAATGTGAGACATGTGATACTACCAATGGAACTTACTGCACAGCTTGTACAGATACAACGCACATGCTTGGAGAGCCTGATTGCGAATGTCCTGGGAACTCAACTTTTAATGAATCAGATTGCGTTCCAGATGACGGATACTACTTCGATACAAATACTACATGTGCTGATTGCGACTCTAAATGTGAGACATGTGATACTACCAATGGAACTTACTGCACAGCTTGTGCAGATACAACGCACATGCTTGGAGAGCCTGATTGCGAATGTCCTGGGAACTCAACTTTTAATGAATCAGATTGCGTTCCAGATGACGGATACTACTTCGATACAAATACTGCTACTGCCGAATGCGACTCTAAATGCGAGACATGTGATACTACCAATGGAACTTACTGCACAGCTTGTACAGATACAACTCATATGCTTGGAGAGCCTGATTGTGACTGTCCTGGGAACTCAACTTTCAATGAATCAGATTGCGTTCCAGATGACGGATATTACTTCAATACAGATACCACATGTGCTGATTGCGACTCTAAATGTGAGACATGTGATACTACCAATGGAACTTACTGCACAGCTTGTGCGGATACAACTCATATGCTTGGAGAACCTAATTGTGAATGTCCTGGCAATTCAACTTTCAATGAATCAGATTGCGTTCCAGATGACGGATACTACTTCGATACAAATACTGCTACTGCCGAATGCGACTCTAAATGTGAGACATGTGATACTACCAATGGAACTTACTGCACAGCTTGTGCAGATACAACTCATATGCTTGGAGAGCCTGATTGTGACTGTCCTGGGAACTCAACTTTCAATGAATCAGATTGCGTTCCAGATGACGGATACTACTTCGATACAAATACTGCTACTGCCGAATGCGACTCTAAATGTGAGACATGTGATACTAACAATGGAACTTACTGCACAGCTTGTACAGATACAACGCACATGCTAGGAGAGCCTGACTGCGCTTGCCCGAGTAATTCAACTTTCAATGAATCAGATTGCGTTCCAGATGACGGATACTACTTCGATACAAATACTGTTACTGCCGAATGCGACTCTAAATGTGAGACATGTGATACTACCAATGGAACTTCCTGCACAGCTTGTACAGATACAACTCATATGCTTGGAGAGCCTGATTGCGAATGTCCTGGCAACTCAACTTTTAATGAATCAGATTGCGTTCCAGATGACGGATACTACTTCGATTCAAATACAACATGTGCTGATTGCGACTCTAAATGTGAGACATGTGATACTACCAATGGAACTTCCTGCACAGTTTGTGCAGATACAACTCATATGCTTGGAGAGCCTGATTGTGAATGTCCTGGCAACTCAACTTTCAATGAATCAGATTGCGTTCCAGATGATGGATATTACTTCAATACAGATACCACATGTGCTGAATGCGACCTACAATGCGTTACATGCGATACCACTTCAGGCTCCATCTGCACCTCTTGCTTAGATACAACACATATGCTTGGAGTGCCAAACTGTGACTGCCCTCAGCATTCTACACTTGATAATAATACTGATAATTGCATTCCAGACGATGGATATTACTTCAGCTCAGATACAACTTGCGCAGAATGCGACTCACAATGTGAAACATGTGATACAATGTCAGCCTCTGCCTGCACTTCATGTGTGGATACAACACACATGTCAGCCATCCCTAACTGTGACTGTCCAGGCAACTCTACCCTTGATATTAATACCGATGAATGTATCCCTGACGACGGCTATTACTTTGATTCTAATACCACCTGTGCTGAATGCGATATACAGTGTGCAACTTGTGATACTGCCTCAGCCTCAATCTGCACTTTATGTATAGATACAACTCATATGCTTGGAATTCCTGACTGTGACTGCCCAACTCATTCTTCACTTGATAATGATACAGAAGTATGTGCTGCTGATGATACTTACTATTTCAGCTCTAATACAGCTACTTCCCCTTGTGTTGAACCTTGTTTATGGTGCAACTCTGAAACTCATTGTACAAAATGCAGTGGAGTCTACAATACATTGGATACTGATGGCTCTTGTGATAATTGTTTAGATGATCATACAGAGTTTAATACAACCATTAATGACTGTGTCTGTGTCAGAGGATATTATGATGATCCAGGAAACTGCACTAAGTGTATGGATAATTGCGCTGAGTGTGTTGATGGATCTACATGTGACCAATGCGATTCTAGCTTCTATTATAATGATACAAATTCATGCGAAGCCTGTGATGCTCCTTGCAAAGAATGTTCAGAAGAAGCTACCAATTGCACAGAATGTTTAGACGCAAGCCATATGACTCTCACTGATGGAGTTTGTACTTGTAATGACGAAAATGCAAGCTTTGATTTAGATACAAGTGTTTGTACATGCAATGACTATTATTACTCTTTAAATGCAGTATGCACAGCCTGCCCAGGACTTTGTAAGAAATGCTCGTCTAATTGGTCCTGCAGCTCTTGTGTGGATAATGCAGCAGTTGATAATACTAACTTATGCAGCTGTAGTAATGGATATGGAAAATCTGGAAATACATGTCAGGCTTGTAAGATCAATTGTTCCATCTGCACTAAATCAGTAGATACTTGCAATACTTGCATAAAGCATGCTTCAGCAAATTCAGATGGCACTTGCAGCTGTGTTAGTGGATTTTACCAAAAAGATACTAAATGTGTAGCTACCTGCAACCAAGTATGTACTACATGCAGCGAAGATGATGGAGACTCTTGCACAGCTTGTGTAACTAATGCAGAATTAGTAAAGAGCAAGTGTTCTTGCACTGCAGATTCAAGCTATGACTCAAATTCACAGTCGTGTGTTTGTAATGGTGGATATACCTTAGTCAGCAATAAATGTATAGCTTGCAAGAATTATTTCGTATTATCAGATGTGACTGACGCCTATTTCGATGAATATTTCTCTACCATTACAGTTACTTTCAGTGTAGGTGTTGATACTACAGTTAGTGCAGCATGCTCAAATACCATTGATTGGCAAAGCATTACTCCCCCTAATAAGTGAGAAAAAAAAATAAAAAATCAAAATCAGCTCTTAGAAAAATTTTCTTTATAATTTTTAGTTGAAAATAATATATTTGAATATTGAAGTGTTTTTAGATATCAGACTATAATTTAAAGGAATAAAATAAAAATAATTATTTTTTATAACTAGAAACCTATCTTATTTTTTTTTGCACTCAAAATATATAAGTTTTTGAATTAAATTAAATTTTTAAATCAAAAAATTATTTGCTTTGCAAAATTTAAAATATTTGCTCTTGCCTCTAGATAAAAATTGCTTATTTTTAAAAAAGGGGAGCTAGCAAACTAGGAACTGGAGCCAGTTGCTCATGGGATGGATCCCATAAGCTGAGAATTCAACTAGGAAAAGGCTTTACTATTAGAGTTGAAAAACTATATTTGTTGGGAACAAATATTGTTAAAACGGAAGGAACTTGCAGCTTAAATTATACTCCGCTATATATTACTGTAAGGCAAACAGCCGATCCTACTCCTAATGCTGTCATTTCCGGACCAGCAAGCTATTCTTTAGATTGTGGAAACACAGCTCTTCAGTACTCAGGTTCAAAGTCAACAGGAAACTTGAATAACCCTACGGCATACACTTGGTCAGCCACCAGTACTCCACAGAACTCAGATCTGACTAATTATATTGCTAAGCAAACTACAGCATCTTTAGCAATCACAAAACTTCTATTTACAAGCAACGTTGACTCTACACTAGTGATTACTCTTAAAGTAACAAACGCCTTTGGCGGCACAAACTCTGCATCAATGACTACAGCAATTAAGGCAGCTCCTTCACTTCAAGTTGTATTTGATTTAGGATCAACTGATACAATTAAAGCTTCAGACTCAAGAACTTACAAGGCTTCAGTTGCTACATTCTGTGGAGATGTCTCTTCAGTGACTTATAAATGGAGCTATGTTGCCTTAGCAGGGGCTCCTACAATTGATTCCTCAGCAATCCTTTCTGCATCCAAGCAGCAGAACAAGCTTGTTATCAACAAAAATATGCTTCCAAGTGGATACTCATACCAATTCAATGCAACTGCAACTAGCCAAAGTTCGACAGAGCCATCTGTATCTGGATATTCTTTGCTTACCATCACAGTGACTTCTTCTCCTCTCAAAATAAAACTTTCCAAATCCAGTTGCACCGTTGCATCCAAAAATGCCTTCTCTATTAATGGAGATGGTTCTTTAGACCCAGATAGCTCTTCTACTCTTTTAAGTTACCAATGGAGCTGTTTATATGTAGTAAATGCATCTTCTTGTCTTGGAACTGATGATAAAGACCTTGTCTCTTCTGCTACCACCTCAAGCCTCTCAATTCCTTCAGGAAAAATGATACCAGGAGCAAGCTACGATATAACCCTATTAATAAGTTCAGGAAGTAGAAATGCATCGGCCACAGTCACTGTGCAAGTCTCAGCTGCAACAGTTGCCTCCTCTTCTTCAATAGAAGTTCCTTATTCTTCAGCCAAAATCTCAGCAGGATCTTCTTATACCTTATCTCCTACAACTACTATATCATCTGGCTCTAAAATTAAATGGATTTGTGATAGTTCCGCAATAAAGATTTCTCCTGATAACTTGCCAACAATTTCTATCCCACCAAATACATTTACCCAAGGTAGTTCTTATAAATTCAGCTTTACCATCACTGAGATTTCCGGAAACTCTTTATCATCATCAATTATAGTAAATGTAAATAGCGGGGCTACCTGCGATGGATCTGTAGACATACAGCCAACAAGCGGAACTGCTTTGCAAACAACGTTTGTAATTTCAATTGCTGGGTGTTATGACCAAGATGGACAAGATTATCCTTTAACTTATTCTTATGATGATGTCTGGAATAGTGTGGAATATGTCCTTGGAGCCACTCAAGACAGCAGCTTATCAACTGGCTTATTCCCTAACAGTAATACAATTAAAATCAAGGCATGTGATCAGCTTTTAAGCTGCTCAACTTATCAAAGCAAAATCACAGTCGATTCTCTAAAGAGAAAACTAGAAGACACAGACTACGCTGCTATGTATGCCTCTGCAACTCTTGACCCTGACAATATTCCAAGCGAAATCTCATTGATTGCTACCTCTGCAACAATAGATAATATACTGAGATGCATTAATTTGACTATTGTTGGTTATAGTAAATTTATATGATAATTTAGGGTATTAGAGAATACTCTTTTCTCACAGATGTGGAGTGACTTACAATCATATGCAGCAAGCCAAGATTCAGTATCAGTCTCACTATTTAAGAGCTTCGCGGCTGCAGTTTTGGCTTTATCAAGCCAAACTGATTCAATGACAGTCACTCTTTATGAAAATTTCATGACTTGGCTCAATAACTTACTCCCTCTCACTACTTTATTGAACAAAAAATCCCATTTCCAATTAATAGGGGTTTAATTTTTTTTAAAATTCTTATAAAATTTTTAAAATTGAGCACAATATTCTGGAATTAACTTAAAAAATTAATGAATCTGCATAAAAATATTATTTGAATTTATCTATCAATAAAAATTAGTATTTTAATTTTCCTATTAAAAAAAAAATTGCTCCATTTTAAGAAGGTAAAGCCCGATTTCTTTGCCATTTCGTTCAATTTAAAGTAGGAGGAATTAGTTGCAGCCAACTCAATTGCTATTAATACTGACTCAAGCAGCATTTTGCAAATCATCGTATCGCTTTCTAACGGATACTTAGATTTCGGCAGCAAAAATGCTGACTCAAAAATGCCATTTGAGACTTATTTGCTGGCAGCAGATAATTTCTTAACTACTTTTATGACTTATATTACAGTTGATGACCTTCCAGGCCAGAGCTCACTTCCAGCTTCAGATTCAACTTCCTTTATCCAATTTGGAAAAGTCAGAAATTTCCCTGACTCAATCAGTAAAACTTCTCAGACCTTTGGGTTTATTGATGTAGCTTTCCCTAATAAAATCCCAATTGATGAGACTGAAGTCACAAACTTCAAAGCTAATACTTATAATATTACTGACGGCTATGCACCTTGGTTCTCTGTAAGCTATACAACTAGCGGTAGATATCAAGATTATCAATATACTGCTACAGATGAGCAATATCAATCCTTCAATGATGACAGATATCCAGTCACAGTAACTATTCCTTATTATAAAAATGCGACTAGGGGCCTTTCTTGTGTGTATTATGACACTACAACTTCAACTTGGGACGTAAATGGCTGTATCATTACTAGCCAAGGAGTTGGCACAATTACAGTTTCTGTTACCCATTTCTCCTTATTTAAACTCTCAGAAACAGAATTCGTCCCTTACATTCCCCCTACTTATACTCCTGAATGCGGGGATAATTTAACCCCAACTATCATAATGATAGTCTCATTTTTCATTGGATTCCTCCTTATGATAATAGCTGTCTTTGTGGATAAATCCCACTATAAAGTCTCAGTAAAAGGAGATAAAAAAGTGACTCCAGTACCTGAATGTGCAAATAACCCTGGAGAGCGGCCTATGAAGGTTGATGAAATGGAAAAAGAAGACGTAGAGCCGTTGAAGGTCGAAGCCCTTTCAGAGCAGTCTGAGGCATTTACGAAGGTGAAAATGAATATAGTGCAGACCGATGAAGTGAAAAGTGGCCCTGAAAAAACTCAACTTGAAGAAAATGGAGGAAGAGAGGTAAATAATTTAGACCCTTCAGGACATACTAAAAAAGGCTCAGAAGTCGAATTTTATCCAAAAGAACTATATATTGATTATAGAGCTAAAGGGAATTTCCATATGCTTTTGGAAGGCCACTTGACATTTGGGCTGGTTTATTATAGAAAAAAGTTGCCAAGATGGAGAAGAGCATTCATTTTGCTCACCGTTATTAAGCTAAAAAGGGCTAAATATGCCATATATTAAGCAAAACAAATTATTAATTTCAGAAAAAATATAATATATTTCCTTAGATTAATATTCAATTTAATAGAGAATATTTTCGAGTTATTAGTAGAGGGCTGCTTGTTCTCAGGATTTGAAGACACTGATAAAGGCAGAGAAATGTCAACTCAATCAATATTTGACAATTATGAAGGAAACTATTTTGGATATACAGTCCTCGCAGTCCTTATAGGAGTACACTTAGAATGTGCAATGATAGCTTTCATGGAGACAGGAAGAATATTAATGAATATTTTTGCTTTATTATTAGGCATTGCAGTTCTTATTGGGTCGGTCATTGGAATTGTGATACTTAATGTTGACTTCTGTCACAATTTGAGTGGCTACTGGGCTGAAAGCTTCTTATGGGGAATTCTTATGGAGATCTTTATTGTTCAGATTTTCTATATGCTTATTCGTTACATAGCTCTTCGGATTAAGTCGAGGAGAACAGGAACAAGAAATGGAAAGATACTCTTAAAGTAATCATTCTTTATAAAATTGCATTTTAATCTAATTATTTAGGTCTTTTTAATAAAGCTCTAAATGCTAAATTAATCTTTATTAAAAATTAACTAGCTAATATTATATTTAAGATAGTTTGTAAGATTACTTTAAAGCTAATGAAAATGCAATTTATGATTAACTTCATTATTTTATAAAGTAACTTTCTTAAAGGCTTAATATATCTAGAGGTCATGCACATTGAAACAATTTATTTATGAGAAAAGCATGCATCTATAATATAAACTTTTAAGAGGAGTTTTGAATTGAAATGGTTTTCATAGAAAATGACTTATGAAAGAATTCTTCTAATTAGCAGTTTTATTTATCAAAATTTTTAAGCAAAATTTTAAGAAGTGTTAAACTCTAATTAAGTAATTGTGTCCAAGAAGCGTATACTTATAAAATTTGACTTGCAATGTTGCAAATTGGAAACAAAAAATGAGACCATCAAAATTATGTTTTTCACTAAAGAACGTCTATTTTACCGATTTATAAACAAACTTTTTAAATTTATATGAAATAATATGAAGAAAATCAATTGGAAATAATTAACATTTGATTCTTGAACAACTTTTTATATGAGAATGAATTGATATTTAGGCTCTTTTAAAAATTCTCCAAAGAGATCCATTTTACACTATACGTTTTTATGAAAGAGTTCATCAATTTATCTATTGATTGACTCATCTCGGGTAAAAACTCAATTTTCATTTCAATTGGTAAATGTTTCTAAAAGTTCTTATGTAAAACTATAAGAATTAATATTTGAGTAGCGTGTTAGTTCGAATTTTCTCGTCAAATGAAACTGTTGCATTTTCATTTATGAAAATTAATTAAAATTTATGAATTTGATGTTGATTATACTCAAATTAGAAACGATGCTCCAAAGCAATCGAATTCTTAAATAATTTTATGGATTTTTGGCTTTAAAGTTTTAGAAAATTTCAAAGACTTAATTTAGAGTCTGTGATAAATTAAAGATCTTTATATTGCCCAACAACCACATCTCAAAAAAATCATTTAATTTTTAGATGCAAACATTAGCTTGGCTTCAAAGAAGGTTTCCTAATTCTTATAAAAATTTCTTTCTAAAGCACACAAATTCTTTAGTCTTTAACAAAATAATCAATAAATAAAAGTAACTGCTACATTCTTTTTGATTAAACAAAATCTTTTAGAAAACTTTGAGTAAATTTATGACTCAAATAAAAAGTTATTCTTAAGCTATTTTGCCCATAAGACTTTTTTATAAATTTTAAAAATTTCTTGGGATAACTGATTTAAATAAGAAAGTCTTCTTCTCATCACTTGAAAAAGACTTCAATGCTACCTTTAAAGTATATAGCACCTCAATTTTCGTGCTTAAATTAAATCTAAATTTTATTGCATAATTAAGAAAAGTTGTATAGGTATATTAAAGCTTCTAAGATAATAGATGAATAATCATTGGGTCTAGCTAATTCGACCATTCTAATGATAAAAACCTTGACGATAATTCAAAAATAACCTCTTGTTTGGATTTCCCACCATTTTAACCACTCTGTGAACGTGTAATAATTTGGCCAACATAGCAGTTGCCAGTCATCAAAAGTCTACTTTGCAGTGATAGGCTTCACTTAAAATGCTTAAATTTTTATAAGAAATTTAGACACGAGTTTAGGCCCTTGAAAAATAATTACAGAATGCTAATTTCTTCAATTCAATAAGACTCACCCAAAAGGGTTTTAAATGATATTTTACAATTTTCTTTGGGTAGCTTGTCCTCACAAAAGCGTCCTCGTTAAATTAAGCTTATAATTTTTTATAATTTAATTTTTCTCCATCAATTTTGAAGAGAATTTTTGGAAGAAAACCCATTATTAAGCAAGAGGCTAAAGAGTCATCTTGGAAAGGCACATTTGAATAGTAAATTAGCTATATAAAGAAGAGCATCATGACTTAATGAGGCTCCTCCTCCATTTTAATTAGTCTATAGTTTCTCGTTTAATTGAATAAATATGTCTTAATGGATTTTATTTATAAAAGACTACTAGCTTTGAATGCCTAAAATAAGATCAATTTTTATTAAAAATATCAGTATTAGGATATTTCCTGCCAAAAAAGTATTAATTTGCAAAATATCTTTTTACCCCATGGTCAAACCTGACTTGGTTTACCTGACAGTCCAACTTTGCCTGACAGTCCGGCTCTACCTAACAACCGGCTCTAGCTGGCAGTCTGGCTATGCATACTCTACCTTGAAGTCTAGTAGAGCGGACTGTCAGATATAGGTAGAGCCAGACTGCCAGTAGATAGCGGAATTCGACCAACCCCATCTACAAATCCCTCTATTATTGAGATTTACAAAGCTAAGCCCAATATCTGTAGTCACAAAAGTTAAAGCTAATTCCTTACTCCCCCCCATCCTTGATTGAACGATTGACTGTAAAAATTCCTAAAAATTGGGGAAATTAACCCCCATCCCTTGATCGAACGATTTTCATATCATGTAAATTTTTATATATATAAAAATATATTAGTTATCAAAAAACTTGGAAAGATTTATTTAATGAAGTTGTTTTCAGAGCTTTGGGACGATAGAAAGCTGCAAAATCAACTATCCGAAGTGATTTAGCCATCAATCTAGGCTTAAAAACTTAATAATCTAAAAAATACAGATTCTAAAAAAAATTTTTTAATTCAATAAGGAACAAATTAAAAATTTATACAGTTTAAAAGGGTAACTAACAAATCAAAATATTAAAAATTCATATTTTATGAAATTAATTCAATTTTTTGCTGTAAAAATAATTATTAAATACTCTTAACCCTCTTATTTAAAAGTAAATAAAAACATATATAAATATTTTATATATAATTTTTTTCCCAAAAAATTTTTTTTTTAACTCCCATCCTTGATTGAATGATGGCGAGTCGTTCGATCAAGGATGGGGGGGAGTTAAAATATCTTTCTAACTCTTCCAAAAACTTAATTTTTTCATTTAAATTTTTGCAAAGTATAACTGTCATTAGTCCATATTTGTGGCAAATTATAAGGTCTTTATAAAATGTCTGTGGCTGGAATACTTTTCCTCATCTTCTCAACATTAAGAGTCTCTGTCTCAAAGGAAACAAATTCAGTGACTCATGAAAGCTTCAAAAACTCTAACATTGATTGAAATCCACCCTTCCATGACTTTGGGCAATTCAATCAATTAATTCAAAGCAACTCAACTTTTAACGAATCAAAAGCATCAAATAACACTTCAGAAAGCCAAAATCAAAGGAATCTCCAAGGTTTCTGCATGAATGGAAGTGGGGGCTGTCTAACTTGTGCATTGTCAAACCTTTGTGAAACTTGTGTAAATCCAGATACTCGCAAGCCAGACAATAAAGGAGGCTGCACAGAGTCCTCTTTAGACTATTGTGCCGTTGTTGCTTCTACTAATACCTGTGACACGTGCTCAGATCACTATTATTTAGACTGTGTGTCATGCAGCTCACTAATTCCTAACTGCCATACTTGTTCAGACACTGCTACTTGCACAGAATGTAACTCAGGCTACTATGTCGACGGCTCAAGCTGTAAAAAATGCAGTGACGCTCTAACCGCTTGTAAATCTTGCACAAATGGCCCAGTTTGTAATGCATGTCTAGATGGTTTTGTCGAGGTTGAAGGCAGCTGTAGAGCATGCAGTGATATAGATGCAAACTGCATAGCTTGCTCAAGTATCAATAGTTGTACAACATGCAATCCAGGCTTTTTATTAAATAATGATGGTGGCTGTACTCAGACAAGTCTTGAACATTGTGATGTAGTTACCGATGAATCGACTTGCAAGACTTGCTCAAGTGGCTGGTACTGGGACGTTAGCGAATGCAAATCGCTTAATATGCCTCTTTATGAGTTGAAATATCTATAGGGAAAATTATATTTAAAAAATTAGCATCTCTGCTATAAAATAATGATTATTTAATAAAATTTATAGCTAATTATATTGAATTTCAGACAGTTTGTGTTCTAAACCATAGAAATTTAAACGCGTTTACCTTTAAATTGATAATTTTTAAGCTAAAAAAATTAACAACTCTCTCCCCATAACGATTAAAAAGACTTATTTATCAAGGAAAGAGCTACCAGTCTCGGAGGAAACTGTGATCTTTGAAACTCAGATAGAGTCACTTGTGGCCAATGTTCATATGGCTATTACTGGAATCCTAACTCCAAAGTTTGTGAAGTATGCAATACTCCCATCCCACTGTGCCTGTCCTGTAACGCTGATGGAACAACTTGTTATCAATGTGACAATGGCTATGGCGCAAAAATTGATAACTTAGGCTTATGCTCTAACAGTGAACTTGATAATTGTGATATCCCTGCCAATCAGGACACATCAACTTGCTACAAATGCGCAAGCGGCTATTACTTAGAAGCCTCAATTTCTCCCCACGCTTGTGCACAATGCAGCGTCAAAATTCCTAACTGCAAAACTTGTAGTAATGACGGATTAACTTGTACAGCTTGCGATGAGAATTACCTTGTCAATAATTTGAAAACTTGTTCGCTTTCGTCTCTGACTAATTGTGACGTAGTTGACAATGTTTTTCCTACGTCTTGTGTAACCTGCTCAAGTGGCCGTATCTGGGACAGTGATAACAAACTATGCAAACTCTGCGGAGACAAGATTACGGCGCATTCCATTTGATCAGAACATTTATCTCTGCCAGATTTGATGTATTTTGGGTAGAAAATTTTCTAGATATTTGTTTGGAAAAAACTAGAAAGATTCATAGGGGAAAATCTCTAGGAAATAGTATGGCGCTGGATTACTGGCTGTGAGATCTGCCTAAATGAAATAATGTGCTCTACATGCCAGTCAGGTTACTATAAAGACAATGATAAATGCACTTTGTGTAGCAGCGTCATGGATGGTTGTGATATAGTTCAGGCATAGTTATAGCTCAGATTCTCAATGTTTGTAAGAATTAGCCAAATTTTATTGGTCAAATCACTCTAATAGTAGAGCTAATAGCTGGATTTGCTATTTAATAATTTTTTGTCTAAAAATCTTCCTATGGCTTCAAAAAAGATGGCTAGCCTGAGCTATATCCATGCTTTGGCTATACATGCACAGATAAGAATACATGCACTTCATGCAAGAGTGGACATGTCCTTAGCCAAGCAAAATGTGTTCAATCGCCTATCCAACACTGTAACACCTTTTCTAATGCCGTAACCTGCACAGCCTGCTCTGCAGGCTACACCTTAAACTGTGTTTCTTGTGACTCCTCAGCTTCAAATTGCAATTGCCCTTATTCTGGAAATCCTTTCTGCATGAAATGCCAAAGAAACTACAAGCTCAGCAGTACGGGATCATGCGAATGTGGAGTCTCTCTATGCAAAACTTGTAATGCAAACGACGGAAGCATTTGTGACTTATGCGAAACTGGCTATACAGGGCCGGCTTGTGATAAATGCGCTGAAGGCTACTTGCTTAATGTAAACTCGAACTGTGTTCCCTCAACTATAAAGCATTGCAATACAGTCAGCGCTGATGGGACTAAATGCCAAGACTGTTATGATGGCTATGTAGGTGACTTATGTGACAGCTGCGAATCTTATCACTTACCAGATACAAATAATAATTGTATTCCTTCTGAATTAGGCTTCTGCAGGGTAGTTGAAAGTGGAGATGGCGCCCATTGCCATACCTGTAATGATGAGTTTTTACCTGACACAACTGGGGAGTGCTTCCGCTCATCATTATATGGATATTCCCATTGTCTTAAAACTGAGAGCAACGATCATGACCTTTGTAATACATGTGAAGAGCACTATAGTGGAGCTGACTGTAAAACTTGTGATGCTCATTATATAATTGATGGCTTGTTCAATTGCATTTATTCAGATTTTACACAATGCAAGATACTTAATAATCCTGATGCAACTAAATGCTTGCAGTGTATTGAAGGCTACTTACTCCTCAAGTGAGCAAAATTATAGAAAATCTGAGGAAATTAGCCAAATTTTATAAGCAAAACTTTTATACAAAAATATTTATATATATAAATGATTAATTAAAATTAAGCATCTTAAATAGTGCTTATATGGCAAATAGTTTCGGAATAATTTTCAAAATAATAAATTTAAAAAAATTAACCCTAAACAGAAAAAAATTGTTGATCTCTCCCAGGAGCTAGTAGATGAGCAAAGTCATTGTATCCAGTCAACTCTTCCTCATTGCAAAATGCTTAAAAAAGAAGATCCAAATAAATGCATATGGTGTGAAGATTACTATCTGCCAGATACAGATTTTCAATGCTTTCTAGCACAAGTTGATCATTGTGTAAAATTAGTGCGTAATGACCCAAATCACTGCTCAGAATGCCAGGGTGGCTCCATTTTTGATACAAACGGTGTTTGTGTTCCTTCTGGGCTGTGAAACTGTAAAATAGTTGCTAGCGGAAACGGTGATGTATGCGATACATGCAAAGCAGGCTGGAAAGGGGTTGCATGTGATGAATGTGATACAGGCTATTCAGGGGATGACTGTGATATATGCGCTAATGCAGGCTACCTTATTGATGAAAATTCTGCTTGCCTATTAACGTCAATTAGCCACTGTGTGAAGCTAAAAGTAGGTAAAGCTGATTCTTGTGCTGAATGTGAACAATATTATAAAGGTACTACATGCACAGAATGCGTTGATGGATATTTACCTGATGAAAATTCAGTGTGTCTTCAAACAGAATTAACCCATTGCGCTACTCTTGCAAGCAATGACCCTACTACCTGCCATACATGCAGTATTGGCTGGAAAGGAGCTGCATGTGATAGCTGTGATACAGGATATACAGGCTTGACTTGCTCTGACTGTGCTCAAGGCTATTTACATGACGAAAATTCAGCTTGTCTCCTATCGTCTCTTCCTCACTGCAATATTCTCACAGCTAATACTCCTGCATCTTGTCACCAATGCGAAACAGGCTATACAGGAACTACTTGCTCAGATTGCTCAGCAGGATACTTACATGACCAAAACTCGGCTTGTCTTCAAACCTCAATTATACATTGTATCACGCTTAATAGTAATGATCCTATCACTTGCTATAAATGCATGGAAGGTTGAACTGGAGAGAAGTGTGAAGAAGGTTGTACTCAGGGATACTTACTTGACTATAATGGTAATTGTCTTAAAACATCGCTAACTCATTGTTTCTGACTTCAAGCAGATAATCCTAATTCGTGTATGTCATGCGAAAATGGCTATACAGGAGAAACATGCACTACTTGTGATACATATTATTTGCCTGATACTGATGGATTTTGTATTCAGTCATCATTCACTAATTGCAAAACTATTGCAAGTGGGAATGGAAAGGTTTGCGTCGAATGTAAAGAAGGATATACTGGAACTTTATGTGACAGTTGTGCACCTAATTATTTACCTGACACAAATAAGTATTGCACTCCTTCTACTTTACAGCATTGCACATTAGTTGTTTATGGCAATGGTGATGCTTGCGAGCAATGCACTAAAGGTTGGACTGGCACTCAATGTGACAGCTGTGAAACAGGCTACTCTGGAGATTCATGCACCGATTGTGCTCAAGGATATTTGAAGGATGAAACCTCAGTTTGTCTTCAAACATTAATAACTCATTGCACTATTCTTACAAACGCTGATCCTAATTCATGTCACCAATGCGAGATTGGCTATTCTGGGGCAACATGCTCTGATTGTGCTCAAGGCTATTTACATGATGAAACCTCAACTTGTCTTCAATCATCAGTTTCCCATTGCGCTACTCTTACAGCTAATACTCCTACCTCTTGTTATCAATGTGAAGATGGCTACTTAGGAACGTCCTGCAGTGACTGTGCAGAAGGATACTTGCATGACGAAAACTCACTTTGTCTTCAAGCATCGATAACTCATTGTATCACATTAGCAAGCAATAATCCTAATGCCTGTCATACTTGTGAATTAGGATATTCTGGTGCTACATGCTCTGATTGTGCTCAAGGCTATTTGCATGACGAAAATACAGCTTGTCTCCAGTCGTCTATTACTCACTGCACTATTCTTGCAGCCAATAATCCTTCATCTTGTCACCAATGCGAAACAGGCTATGCAGGAACTACTTGCTCAGATTGCTCAGCAGGATACTTACATGACCAAAACTCGGCTTGTCTTCAAACCTCAATTACACACTGTATCACACTTAAGAGTAATGATCCTAACACTTGCTATAAATGCATGGAAGGCTGAACTGGAGAGAAGTGTGAAGAAGGTTGTACTCAGGGATACTTACTTGACTATAATGGTAATTGTCTTAAAACATCGCTAACTCATTGTTTCTGACTTCAAGCAGATAATCCTAATTCGTGTATGTCATGCGAAAATGGCTATACAGGAGAAACATGCACTACTTGTGATACATATTATTTGCCTGATACTGATGGATTTTGTATTCAGTCATCATTGATGAATTGCAAAACTATTGCAAGTGGGAATGGACAGGTTTGCCATAAATGTATAGATGGATATACTGGAACTTTATGCGACAGTTGTGCACCTAATTATTTACCTGACATATATAAGTATTGCACTCCTTCTACTTTACAGCATTGCAATGTTGTTGTCAATGGCAATGGTGATGCTTGCGAACAATGCACTAAAGGTTGGACTGGCACTCAATGTGACAGCTGTGAAACAGGCTACTCTGGAGATTCATGCACCGATTGTGCTCAAGGATATTTGAAGGATGAAACCTCAGTTTGTCTTCAAACATTAATAACTCATTGCACTATTCTTACAAACGCTGATCCTAATTCATGTCACCAATGCGAGATTGGCTATTCTGGGGCAACATGCTCTGATTGTGCTCAAGGCTATTTACATGATGAAACCTCAACTTGTCTTCAATCATCAGTTTCCCATTGCGCTATTCTTACAGCTAATACTCCTACCTCTTGTTATCAATGTGAAGATGGCTACTTAGGAACGTCCTGCAGTGACTGTGCAGAAGGATACTTGCATGACGAAAACTCACTTTGTCTTCAAGCATCAATAACTCATTGTATCACATTAGCAAGCAATAATCCTAATGCCTGTCATACTTGTGAATTAGGATATTCTGGTGCTACATGCTCTGATTGTGCTCAAGGCTATTTGCATGACGAAAATACAGCTTGTCTCCAGTCGTCTCTTCCTCACTGTACTATTCTTACAGCCAATACTGCTGAATCTTGTCACCAATGCGAAACAGGCTATACAGGAACTACTTGTTCTGATTGTTCAGTAGGATACTTACATGACCAAAACTCAGCTTGTCTTCAAACCTCAGTTACACACTGTATCACACTTAAGAGTAATGATCCTGAAACTTGCTATAAATGCGAGGAAGCGTGAACTGGAGAGAAGTGCGATAATTGTGCTCAGGGATACTTACTTGACTATAATATCAATTGTCTTAAATCATCGCTAACTCATTGTTTCACACTTCAGTCCAATAGTCCAGATAAATGCTTGGCATGTGAAACTGGCTATACAGGAGAAGCATGCACTACTTGTGATGTATATTATTTGCCTGATACTGATGGACTTTGTCTTCTGTCATATGTGACTAATTGCAAAACTATTGAGAGCGGAAATGGACATGCTTGCCATGAATGCATAGATGGATATACTGGAACTTTATGCGACAGTTGTGCACCTGATTATTTACCTGACAAAAATAAGTATTGCACTCCTTCTACTCTACAGCATTGCACATATGTTGTTAGTGACAATGGTGATGCTTGCGAAAAATGCAATAAAGGTTGGACTGGTACTCTATGTGACAGCTGCGAAACAGGCTACTCTGGAGATTCTTGCACCGATTGTACTCAAGGATATTTGCATGATGAAAGCTCAGCTTGTCTTCAAACATCAGTAACTCATTGCACTATTCTTACAAGCGCCGATCCTAATTCATGTTACCAATGCGAGGCTGGTTACTCTGGGACAACATGCTCTGATTGTGCTCAAGGCTATTTACATGACGAAACTTCAGCTTGCCTTCAACCATCAGTTTCCCATTGCGCTACTCTCACAGCTAATACTCCTACTTCTTGTTATCAATGTGAAGATGGCTACTCAGGAACGTCCTGCAGTGACTGTGCAGAAGGATACTTGCATGACGAAAACTTGCTTTGTCTTCAAACATCAATAAATCATTGCATCACACTAGCAAGCAATAATCCTAATGTCTGCCATACTTGTGAAATAGGATATTCTGGTGCTACATGCTCTGATTGTGCTCAAGGCTATTTACATGACGAAAATACAGCTTGTCTCCAGTCGTCTATTACTCACTGCGCTATTCTTGCAGCCAATGCTCCTGAATCTTGTCACCAATGCGAAACAGGCTATACAGGAACTACTTGCTCTGATTGCTCAGCAGGATACTTACATGACCAAAATTCAGCTTGTCTTCAAACTTTAATTACAAACTGTATCACACTTAAGAGTAATGATCCTAACACTTGCTATGAATGCGAGGAAGCTTGAACTGGAGAGAAGTGCGATAATTGTGCTCAGGGATACTTACTTGACTATAATTCTAATTGTCTTAAATCATCGCTAACTCATTGTTCCTGTCTAGCAGCCAATAATCCTGATTTGTGTATGACATGTGAAACTGGCTATACAGGAGAAACATGCACTAATTGTGATGTAAATTATTTGCCTGATACTGAAGGACTTTGTCTTCAGTCATCATTGACTAATTGCAAAACTATTGCGAGCGGAAATGGACTTGCTTGCCATGAATGTATAGATGGATATACTGGAACTTTATGTGACAGTTGTGCACCTAATTATTTACCTGACAAAAATAAGTATTGCACTCCTTCTACTCTCCAGCATTGCACATATGTTGTTAGTGACAATGGTGATGCTTGCGAAAAATGCAATAAAGGTTGGACTGGTACTCTATGTGACAGCTGCGAAACAGGCTACTCAGGAGCTTCATGCACCGATTGCGCTCAAGGATATTTGCATGATGAAAGCTCAGCTTGTCTTCAAACATCAGTAACTCATTGCACTATTCTTACAAGCGCTGATCCTAATTCATGCCACCAATGCGAGGCTGGTTACACTGGGACAACATGCTCTGATTGTGCTCAAGGCTATTTACATGACGAAGCTTCAGCTTGTCTTCAACCATCAATTTCCCATTGCGCTACTCTTACAGCTAATACTCCTACTTCTTGCCATCAATGTGAAAATGGCTATTCAGGAACGTCCTGCGGCGATTGTGCAGAAGGATACTTGCATGATGAAAACTTGCTTTGTCTTCATCCAAATATGCCTCAATGTAAAATACTTAAGAGTATAGCATGAGTGATTATACTGCTTAGGTTGTGCTCGATATTCCAGTATAATCAGGTATCTATTTCAAAATTTGATATATGAACTCCAAGTAATAAGCATAGCCTTACCTATTTGGGCGGGCTATTTTAAGCGCAAATAGTAAATTTTTTATGAAAAGGTTGAAATTTATATATAAATGCCATAAATTCTCATTTTTTGCTTTCAATCAAAAAACTCCCAATAATTAACAAATTTATATAAAATTTACTATTTGCAAATTTGATGCAAAAGCCTTCACAGATAAGCAAGAATTTGCTTATTTATATGGGGTGTTAGGGGTATTCCAATATTCACAAAAGTAGTGCAGAAACTGCTTTCTCCTACAACGATTTCTTCTGTTAGATAGGATGACACTGAATTTATAGGTGTTTCGCGTCCTGAGTGCGCTTTAATGAAGCATCTATTAGAGTTAGAAGTAAAATCAGAGACGGACCAAGATTAACTTGCTTTCTTGGAATGAGATTTCATGCATGCTAGCTGCAACAATTGATTATCTGGCTTGCCATAAATCCACTCCTAATCTTCCAATCAAATCAGTCATAACCTACACAATATGTATGCTCGGGCTATAACACTCCAGATGTTTGCTTCGAATGTGTAGCCGGGTACACTGGCACTGGCTGCGAATCCTGCGCACAAGGTTACATATGGGACGAACAACTCCAATGTCTGCAAACATCAATTACCCACTGCGTTATTCTTGTTCTACAAACCCCTACTCAGTGTAAACAATGTGAGGTTGGATACCAGAAAGACGACTGCTCAGAGTGTATAGAAAATTACAATCGTGATGTCGACTCAAACTGTATTCCATCAAATTTGCAACATTGCACAATTCTTGAACGCAATAATGGAGAGGCTTGTAACCAATGTGAAACAGGATATGCAGGGACAGTCTGTGATAGTTGTGCAGCTAATTATTTGCCTGACGCAAACAAAGCTTGCATTTCGTCTACATTAAAACATTGTTCGGTTGTCGAGATAGGGAATGGTGCAGTTTGTGCTAATTGCGAATTAGGCTGGTCTGGGACACAATGTGATAGCTGTGCTACTGGCTATACCGGGGCGACATGTAGTGATTGCGCTCAAGGCTACATATATGATGTAAATTATGCTTGTTTGAAAACGTCTCTTCCTCATTGTATAACTCTAGCTGCAGGTGATATATATACTTGCCATACATGTGAAACAGGCTATGTAGGAAACCAATGCCATCTTTGTGCAGATGGCTACTTGCGTGATGAAAGCTATAATTGCTTGTTGACGTCGATAACTCATTGCGTTAAACTTACCGGCAATAATCCTAATTCATGTCACCAATGCGATACAGGCTATTCTGGAGTTAAATGTACTGATTGCTCACAAGGTTATTTACATGATGAGAATTCTTCTTGTCTCCAGCCATCAATAACTCATTGCACAACTCTTGCTGCTGGAGATCCAAATTCTTGCCATCAATGTCAAACAGGCTATACAGGGTCTACCTGCACTGTTTGCGATATAGGGTATTTGATTGATAATAGCTCAAATTGTATTCAAACATCTTTAACACACTGTACAAAAGTTACTGATGCTACTCATTGTGCTGAGTGTGAAGAAGGGTATGTAAGTGACAATTGTGGGACTTGTGATAGTGGGTATGTCAAAACAACATCACAGCTCTGTATCCTTTCTTCATTAACCAACTGTCAAACAGCTACTGATGCTACAAATTGCGCAGTTTGTGCTGCAAATTATGTACCTGATGAAACTGGTCAATGTATTTCATCAACACTTACTCATTGTACAACTCTGGTAAGCGGAAATGCAAATTCTTGCAAACTCTGTGAAACTGGCTACACTGGGACGACATGTGCTAGCTGTGTTCAAGGATATCTGCATGACCAGAATTCTTTATGTCTTCAATCGTCATTAATTCGTTGCATTACTCTTGCTAGCAACAATCCAAATTCTTGCTTCTTATGCAGCACAGGCTATTCTGGAGCTACATGTTCTGACTGTTCTGAAGGTTATGTGCATGACCAAAACGCTCTTTGTCTTCAAACCTCAATTACTCATTGCACTACTCTTATAAGCAATGATCCCGAGACTTGCCATCAATGTGAAGCAGGCTATACAGGTTCCACATGCACAGAATGCGATGACGGCTATTTGGTTAATACTAATGCTCAATGCATTCAATCATCATTAACTCACTGCACTAGTGTTTTAGATGCATCTACTTGTCACCAATGCGAACATGGCTACTTAGGAAATTCATGCTCTGATTGCATACAAGGTTTTGTGCATGACAAAACCTCTATTTGCCTTGAATCCTCAATAACTCATTGTGCAATTTTAGTGAGCAATAACCCCGATTCTTGCTACCAATGCAAGGCAGGCTATTCTGGAGCCACATGCGCAACATGTGATACTGGGTATTTAATGGACACAAACTCTCAGTGCATTCAAACATCACTCACACATTGTACAACACTCACCGACGCCACTCACTGTGCCACATGTGAAACCGGATATGATGGTGATACTTGTGGAAGCTGCTCTAGTGGATACGTAAAAAATTCTTCTCAAGTTTGTGTGATTTCTACTTTACTCAATTGCAAAGTAGCAGCCGATACTACACGTTGCTCAGTTTGTGATTCAAATTATTTGCCTGACGAAACTGGCCTATGTATTTCGACAACAATTACCCATTGCACTACCCTTGAAACCGGGAATGGAAATGTCTGCAAAGCCTGTGAAACTGGCTATACTGGAACTACTTGTTCGGCCTGCGCTCAGGGATACATGATTGACTATAATGGCAAATGTGCAGAAGGATCAATAGCCCATTGCAATATAATTAGTAATCCTACACTCTGCTTCTCTTGCGAAACAGGATATTCAGGATACACTTGTGATTTCTGCGATACTGGATACGTTAGAAATACAGCAGATTTGTGTATCGCTTCTTCATTAATATACTGTCTAACAGCTACTGATGCTACACATTGTTCAATTTGTTTTACAAACTATTTGCTTGATGAAACTGGTAAATGTATTTCGTCAACAATTACTCATTGTACAACTCTGGTAAGCGGAAATGCAAATTCTTGCAAACTCTGTGAAGTTGGCTATGCTGGGACGACTTGTACTGATTGTGCTCAAGGATATGTACATGACCAGAATTCTTTATGTCTTCAATCGTCATTAACTCATTGCGCTACTCTTTATAGCAGCGATCCAAATTCTTGCTTCTCATGCAGCACAGGCTATTCTGGATCTAAATGTGCTGACTGTTCTAAAGGCTACTTGCGTGACCAAAGCTCTCTTTGTCTTTTGAGTTCTCTATCCCATTGCACTACTCTTAAAGCCAATGACCCTAACACTTGCCATCAATGCGAAACAGGCTATGCAGGTCTAACATGCACAGAATGCGATGTTGGCTATGTAAGGGACACAAACACTCAATGTATTCAATCGTTAATGACCCACTGCATTATAGCTACTGATCCAGAAAATTGCCAGCAATGCGAAACTGGCTATGTAAGCAGGAGTTGTCAAAATTGCGATATAGGCTATTTACCAGACGTAAATACAAATTGCGTTGTATCTTCGTTATCTCATTGTTTAATTCTTGACAGCAATAATGGGCAATCTTGTAACATATGCGACAACGGCTATATCACACCTACTTGTGAAAGCTGCGATATAGGCTACTTGCCAACTTCATCTAAAAGCTGTATTGTCTCTTCAATACCTCACTGCATAACAGTGACTGATGCTAATACCTGTTATATTTGTGAAAAAGGCTACGCAGGCAACACATGTTCTACTTGTGATAAAGACTATTTGCCGACATCTACCTCGGTCTGTATTTATTCTACCGTTTCAAACTGCAATATAATCGAAATTGATGGAGTAGCCTGCAATTCCTGCGCAGAAGGCTATATGATAAATACAGACGGCATATGCACACAGTCTTCTTTACTCCCCCCCTCCGTGAGTGAACAAAAAAACTTTGTTCACTCACGGAGGGGAGTTAATTTTTTTTTTAAAAAAAATTTATATATAAGTTTTATAAAAAATATTGTTTTTCGAAATTTAAAAAATCCTAATTAGCAAAAATTGAAAAGCAAATATTAATTTAATTTATAAAATTTATGTTTTAAAAAGCAATTCGTTAAAATAAAACAGATTGGCTCTAGATTTCATTATACTAATTATCATTTATAATATCAATTTTTTTTTCCATAAAAAATTTTTCTATTAAAAAATTTTTGTTCACGGAGGGTGGGCTTTTGGGCAAAAAATAGCAATTTTTCTAATGGTTTGTTCACTCACGGAGGGGGGGGAGTTAGAGAAATGTATTGTTGTTGAGACGACTGGAACAGAATGCCATATGTGTTTAGGAGGATATATCCTTACTAATACTTTTACATGCACATGTGGGGTTGATAATTGTGCAAGCTGCAATGAATATGATGGAGGAATCTGCGATATTTGCCAGGCCGGGTATGTTCAAAATAATGGAGAATGCTCGTGTGATGTAAGCTTTTGTGATACTTGTAATAGTGAAAATGGGCAGATTTGTGATGTGTGTAAGGATGGATTTGATGGCAGTGGAACTTCTGTCTGCCAATGCCCATCTGGAACTTGGACTGATTATCAAGCTGAAACTTGTGTGGCTTGCTCAAACCAATGCTTGACCTGTGCATCATCTACCAGCTGCATTGACTGTGTCCCTAATGCTAAAAAAGCAGAAAATTCTGTACCTAAATCCAAATATTACCCAACTTGCTCATGCATTGACAGCTATTTCCCATTAAATGGCAAATGTTATCAGTGTCCTACATGCTGTGCAACCTGTACCTCAGCTTCTAAATGTTTAACTTGCAATAAACACGCTTCTCTTAACTCCAACAATATTTGTCAATGTGACACCGGTTTTGCCTTAAACTCCAATAACGCATGCACCGCAGTCTGTAGCAGTTTATGCTCTTCTTGTGACGAAGATAATGGAAATTGCTTAGCATGTATAACCAATGCTGAGTTCAATAACAAAGCTTGTAAATGCACACAGAATTCTTCGTATGACCAGGCTTCAAATAGCTGTCTTTGTAATAATGGATACTCTTTGGTGAATAGCAAATGCATTTTGTGCAAGAATTATTTAGCGTCTTCAGACGTAACTGGGGCTTCCTTTAGCTTTTCGTTTACTTCTGTGTCAGTGACCTTTAAGGTTCCTATAAATACTGGTCTAGACCCGACTTGTTCTGAAGTACTGAGCTATGATACTCTTTTGTTGATGGGAACTGGACCAGTATGTTCTTGGGCTGACTCAAAGACTTTGAAAATTGTACTGGGGGCTGGCTTTACCTTGAGAAGTGGCACAATTAATTTGGACGGCACTTATATTGTTAAAGATACCACAGACCAATGCACAACTAACTATCAGCCACTTAGCACTCAAATAACCATGACATCAGATCCAGCTCCAATAGCTAAGCTATCAGGCCCAGAGCTAGTCTCCTTAGGCTGCGGATCCACTACTATTGTATACTCCGCTGAAAAATCTACTGGCTCCTATGGAACTTCTATGACCTATACCTGGAGCTCTACCATTTCTCCTGCAATTTCTAGCCTATCCACTTATATTTCATCTCAAAAAGGCTCAAGCTTATCAATTACGCGAAATTATTTGACAAAAGTGACAACCCAGACAAGCTTAACAGTAACTGTGACAATCAAAAATGGAATCAGCTCAACCACAAGCACAGCGACAGTGTCCACGATTTTGTCCCCTGAAGAGTCCTTAAATGTGTCCTTTGACTCAGGAAATTCTGTATCAGTCAAAACTTCTGACACCACAAAACTAAAAGCAAAAGTTACTGACGTCTGTGGAGGGTCTACGAGCTCTATTTCTTGGAAATGGTCCTATGTGTCAGGGCCTACTGGTTTTTCTGGGTCTAGTCTAGCTGTCAGTGCTACTAGTAAGTTAGAAATTGCTAAAAATTCTCTTCCTGCTGGCGGCACTTATGGCTTCATGGCAATTGCTTCTCAGTCTAACGGTGACTCAACTGTATCAGGAAACGCTACAGTGTATGTGACGACTACTGCATCTCCTCTGTATATCAAATTATCTAAAGGAAGCGGCGATGTCAACCCAAGCAAAGACTACACTGTTAATGCTAAAAACTCTAAAGACCCAGACAACCCTACTTCAACCTTAAATTATGAATGGACCTGTTTAAACCATGCTGATGGCTCTCAGTGTTTGGCAGCTGATAATAGTGTACTGTTTTCTTCAGAAACCTCAAGCACACTTACGATTCCTTCTGCAAAAATCACCAAAGGGGCAGAATGGGATATAACCTGCACCATCTCAAAAGACACCAGGACTGCTTCCGCAACTATAACTCTTTTTGTGTTATCTCAGAGTACTTCAACTTCAATAGAACTTCCTACGCTCGGTATCAAAGTAAATAATCAGCAATCTAATTCGTATACAGCCTCAGTCTCTGCAAGCTCAAGCTCAACTTTGACCTGGACACAAACATCAGGAACTGCTGTGACGATTTCTCCTAACAACCTTCCCACAATTAATTTCCCAGCCAATTCTCTTAGTGAAGGAGTTTCATATGTATTTACATTGACTGTAAAAACTGCTTCGACCAGCTTTAGCGTAGACTTAGATGTAGATATTAACCTAGGAGCATCCTGTACAGGCTCTACAAGTGTAAGTCCTTCCAGTGGAACTGCTTTAATTGATACTTTTCAGCTTTCTATATCTGGTTGCTATGACCGAGATGATGAAGACTACCCTCTTCTATACACCTTTAAGAACTCCCGTAATAATAAGACTCCTTATACAGTCGGCTACACAACCCAAAGTAATGAAGTGTCGTCTGTTTTCCCATCAGGACAAAATAGAGCTACTGCTCATGTCTGTGATCAGCTAGGAACCTGCTCAGACTATCAATCTTCTGATTTCACAGTTAATAAATACACAGGAAGAATGCTTGATTCCACTTGGCTTTGGGACGGCTATAAATCTATGACACTAGACTCAGACAATATTCCATCCGCAATTCTCTTGTATTCCAGCGCAGAGATTGATAGCGCTTTATTCACTCAGATGTGGTCTGACTTGCAGTATTATGCGACAATTGCTAGCATGACGAACTCAGAACTGCAAACTGTAATTGGCGCTATCAGTTCTTTGGCAGATCATACGTCTTTAATGAGCTTAAGCATGTACCAGGAATTTATTTCTTGGATAAATAGCCTTTTATCCTCTTTCTCTTCACTTGTGCCTGACCAAGACAGTATTGATTTAATTGTCACTTTTGGAGAAGGCTATTTGTCTTATGGAAACAGAACCAATTACACTGAACAATCCTTTGAAAAATACATTTCAGCGGTCGACAGTTTCTATATCACATGGATCAATGCAGCTACCATAAACGATTTAGTGACCCAATCCTCTATAAACGGAAACCAAAACACCGATGACACCAAGATTTACAAAGAAAGGAACTTTATCACTGGCTTTGAAAACACCACAAGAGAATATGACGACGATAGATCTTTTAAGTACCCAGAAGTGCTTGCAATCGATTCTTCTATTATTATGAACATGAGGGCTAATTACTATCACGGCTTTGCCAATGATTTCTCTGACATTGCTTCTTTCAGCTTAGGACAGTCAGGGACTTATTCAGACTTTACCCTTTCTACATATGCCGAAACAGACTTGGCATTTTCTTCTACAGAATATCCATTTCTAATCCAGTTACCTTATTATAAGGACCTCTCGAAAGATATGAACTGGACTTGTGTGTATTATAATGAAGGGAATAAGACTTGGGACGAGACAAATTGTAAAATTGTGGGAATTAATAATGAGACAAGAATCGTTACTTTCCAAGTCTATCACTTTTCAATGTATAAACTGTCAGAAACCCCAATTGAAGTTCCACCACCAATTGTCCCACCTACAGTCTCGTCAAGCTGCGACCAAAATTTAGCTCCATTGTATATTCTTGTGGTGACACTGTTTATTGGAATACTGCTTGCTCCAGTTGTGGTGGTAATTGATAGATTAAATAGATCTACAAGTGTAGGAAAGCTTGATATAGTTCCTGAAAACACCCCTGTGCATACTCCAAGGGAAAGCTCAAGAAATTTGGTCGATACCTGCAAAGGAACGACACAAATAAAATGGAGACAACACCGACCCATCCTCTCCCGGAACTGTGGCGAGATTGGGGACCTTGCTGCGGCCTGAAGCCAATCCGCCTAGGAAAAGGTCTGGAATGGGTACTGGTAGTTTGTGTCCGGCTAGGTTTCCCTCCCAGTCCAGCAACGACGATCCTAGGGTCGTCCCGATAGGACACGGGGTAAAAAGGGTTTTTCCTCTAGGGACGCTAGTGCCAATTTGGAGGACATGGCAGGAGCCGACAAGAGCTAAGGAGTTAATCATTAGCTCTAACCCTAGTCTGGCGACGTGAAGCACGGTGACCCAGTCCGCCTACTTCCGGGATAGCATGACCAAGCCCCATGACCGGAAGGAGCTGAGTGGTAGCCTGTGGCACTTAGGTGCACACTGGAAGCAGGGCAAGGAAGCAAGCGAGGCGTCCAAAAGGCGGAAGAAAAGGACCTTCGGTCCTGGCAGGGAGCTACTCTATAATTTTAACTAAGACTAAGACCTGCAAAGGAACGATGCCAGTAGTAATCCATGATCTTGAAAGCTGCTGCGGAGATGCCCCTGTAGAGGCAGCTGAGACCAAGAGGGGAGTGGAAATTGAATGAACTGAACAAGCTGTAAATGTATCCAAACCTGAAAACTCTCAAAATTCGCCAAAATATCATAGTAAGTTTCAGGGTTTAATAGAAGGACATTTAACTATAGGACTTCTTTATTACAGACCAGGGTTTTCAAGAGCTACCAGACTTTTTACATTGATAACTGTTATTATTTTCGAATTGCTACTAGAAGGACTATTTTTCTATGGGTCAGAAGACACAGATAGCGGAAGCGAAATGTCAACCCAGTCCTTGTTTGATGACTATGAAGGGGATTACTTTGGCTATATGATTTTAGCCATCGCGGTATCAATTCCTGTAGAGGTATTCATGATAATTGCATTTAGTATTTATAGGGTGAAATTGCCTGTATGGACAGCAGCTGCAGTCACTGTTGGAGTTTCAATTCTTATAGGATCTATCATTGGAGTCGTGATGCTAAGCAATGACTTCTGCCACGAGTGGAGCGGGTATTGGGCAGTTAGTTTCTTGTGGGGGATTCTGATTGAGATTTTTGTCATGCAAACCATTTACATGATTATGAGATATATTATTGTGCAAATGTATCCACCAGTTGAAACATGCAAAGTAAAACCTTAAATAATCTTTTATTTTAAAAAGTCTCAATAAAATAATTTCTTTGATTAAAGGATATCATAAAAATTAAAATTTAATAAATATCGAAAATTATAACGACTTAGTATGGCTTTATACATAAATAATCCATCGTTATATTTTCTATTTATTAAAACCACTTAAAATGAAAACATTATATAATTTTTGGATAAATTATGTTAATATTTGCAGAAAGACTAAAATTAATTAAGATTAAAAGACACCTGAATTAGTTTGCAGGGACAAAATCTTTTGGTTCAACAACACACAAAAAAAGACGATTATCTAAATTTGTATAAGCCAGCCCAAACACGAAATCTTTATTTAAAATCTTCCCTTTTTGTTTGATTTCCTTTTGGAGGCGGATTTTTTGTGCTGAAATCACGATTTATAGTTTCTCTACATTTCTTTACAAACTGAACATTATTTTTATTTCCTTGCATACCCTTGAATCCCATAACTAATTTGTTTTTTAAACGCTGGAACCCATAACTCAGAAGGCTTTTTTTCAATCTCTGGTTGATTTCCATTGAAAAGAAAGATCTAATACAGAAATTGCTGATTTTCCGTTGAAAGCTAAATTTACTGGGAGATTGTTTTCTCGAAGGAATTTTTCGTTTCCTGCCTTATTCTTTCCTGTGACATTCATAAATGAATACGAACCAATTGAGTTTATAATTTCTAGCATATCCGTGGTATCATTTTGTAAGCGAATATCTGCAGCATTTTAGGATAAAATAATTGAATTTTTTGGAACAGCTCTAAAAAGATTCAAAAGCCATGCAATAAGCACTGTTTGTTCCCAACCTCTAAGATTTCGTCACAAAATATTTCACTTATCTCAATTCTTTCATTACTGACCTCAATATGCAGCTTGTTTTTAAATTAACTGTATAATTTTCTTAATCCTTTTTGCTTTTGTATTTGTTTTCTCATTCTCCTCGAAACTTTTCTCAACTTTTTCTTCTTCTTGCACATATTTTAATGAGTATTCATTAGGACTATGCTCTCCAGGGGTAAAAACTTCATTTACGTAGTCTTCTGGCTCATCTACACTGTCTACTTTAATTAATGACGATTTCGAAGCTAAAGTGGTTCTTCTTTTGTCAGATTCGTAAGCTCTGATTGAATGTTGAGCTCGTTTATATGCGCTTCTAAGATTTCTTCATAAATTAACTCTTGCAGTCTTTCGTCGTAAATTGATTTTATTTTTGATTGAAATTTCTTGATTTCGTCAACGTTCTTTGTGGTGCTGATTTTTTCTTCGATTTCGTTAATAATCAATGATTCTATAGGCTTCGGAAAATTGCTTCGATGAGCTGGAATCCTATAATTCAATATAAAATTTTTAATTTACAGTAGCAAACAAACTACTATTACAAATAATTTGTAAAGCAAAAAAAAATATTTAATTTGTAACCTTATTTAATAGAGTTAGTAAGTATGAATACAGACTCGCATTTACGTCGTCTAAAAATTACATTTTTAGTCTTTTAGCAGCATTAAATGCTATTATCATTTAATTAGGCTTCTAAAGAGCTGAGATCAAAAAACTCAAAAATTTTTAAGATAGGCTCAGTTGGTTTCTCATTCAAAAATATTGGTATAACAGAGAAAGATCATCTAGATCATTTAAATTTCATATATTTTTCTTATATAAATTAATTTCCTTATTGGCGATTTTATTCGGTCGTAATATGAACCCTATAAAATAATATGTCTATAGCTGAGGAGCTTAATCCAATTACAAAGAAATAGCCTTCTTGGAAGCTCTAAGATAACTCAAAACTGCTCGTCGACGACTCTGAGACAGTCAATCAACTTGCCAAAAATAATGAGACCCTTCCAGAAAAAGACCATGAGACATCTAAAGACGGATCATGGTGGGAAAACGAAAGACAAATAACAGGTGTTTGCACAGACAGTGCAAGTTATAGCGATTATTGCTATAATGATACAATTTGTAGTTCTTCCGCTTATCCAGATGATCACATACCTGAAGATGCAGGTGGTTGCAAAAATTCGGATATTGACCATTGCAATATAGTTCTTAGAACCAATGGTGGAACTTGTATTACGGGCGAGGATGAATTTATATAGAGTTCCTTCTTGTGAGGTTATATGGTCTTTTACACAAATAATATGGTGAACTGCAATCTCTAAATCGGATTTTTGAAATCCGAGATTTGAGAAGCAAAACTTTTGTGTTATAGATATAAGCTTACAAAAATGTTTAGAAGCGAACTAGAGAGCATGAATCATTCTGCGCCATCTAATCCCCTTGGGTAATAACTAGTATTTTTGGATTTTAATTGGCAATAGCCAAAAAAAGCAAGAATCTTTTAGGATCTAGCTGCTTTATCAGATAATCTCGATATTTCCAGACTATGTTGACGATCTGGCTGTTTAAGATCAATTGAGAGTTGAGTTACCAGGACTTTCGCATTCTGAGAAGCTGACATATGTGTTGTTTCTGCACAAGCTGTGCAGGAAGTTCCATTGCTTGTATTGCATGTTTCATATAGAGTCGCACTCGGCACAAGTTGCATTTGTTTCGAAGGAATATCCGTCACTGGAAAACATTCTGATTCCGTGAAAGTGAGTTACTAGGACATTCGGGAACTCCTAGCATATGTGTTCGTCTATACAAAATAGTTCACGAAGTTCCATTGATAGTATCATATGCGCACATTTAGAGTCGCATTCAGACGCAAGTATCATTTGTATCAAAGTAGTATCGATCGACTGGATCAGAATATGTTCCAGATGACGGATTTACTTTGATGCAAATAACAGCACTACAGAATTCGATTCTAAATGTGTTAAATTTTACTACTAATGGAATTTCGGTACTTATGTGTATAGATACAACGCATATGCTTGTAGAGTCTGACTGCAAATGTCCAGAACATTCTGGATATGCTAATGATACTTGCATACCTGATGATGGATTATACTTCGATACGGATAAATCTTGTGTTGAGTATTAGCCTCAATGTGCTACTTGTAATTCTACATCAGGCTCAACTTGCATTTAATGCGTAGATACTTATCACATGTCAGCTGCTCCAGACTATAATTCCCAGGAAACTCTACCGTTGATAGCAATACTAATGAATGTGCTCCAGACGATTGATATTATTGCTATATAAATAAAATTACTTCTGAATGCGACTCTAAATGTGCGACATACGATACTACCAATGAAACTCCTGCACTATTTTAGATGAAGCACATTGCTTGTAATGCCAAACTGTTGGTAAAGCATAGTTCTTAATCTCAATAGTGATGGCTCTTTTTATAATTGTTTAGATAACCATACAGACTTTAATACGACCATATATGACTGTGCCTGTGACACAAGACTTCTATTTACTAGCAAAGTTGGCTCTTCACTAATGGTTACTTTTAAAGTAACAAACGTCTTTGGGCACAAAAACTCTGTATCAATATTGAGGCAGCTCCATCACTTCAAGTTCCATTTGTTTCAGGATCAACTGATTGCAATAAATATTTTTCCTGATAATTAGCAAACAATTTCTATCCCACCAAATTCCTTCTTCCAGGAAGTTCTTATAAATTCAATTTTACCATCACTGAGTCTTCAGGAAACTCATTATCATCATTTATAGTAAATGTGAACAATGGGACCACCTGCGATGGGTCTGTAGATATACAGCCAACAAGTGGAGCTGCTTTGCAAACAACGTTTTTAATTTCAATTGATGGGTGCTATGACCAAGAAGGAAGACTATCCATTTACTTATTCTTTAAAAACAGATTATGTCCCTTATATTCCTCATACTTATACTCCTGAATGTGGGGATAATTTAGCCCCAGCTATACCAATGATAATCTCATTTTTCATTGGATTTGTCCTTATGATTTTCTGCATACTAATTCGCTACATTGCTCTTCTGATTAAGTCAAGGAGAGTAAGAACAAGCAAAGGGAAAGAAACTCTTTAAGTAACAATTTTTATAAAATTTGCATTTTAATATAAGTATTTTAAATAAGGCTCTAAATGTTAAATTAATATTTATTAAAAATTAACTAGCTAATTTATTAGATTTTAAAATAGATTATAAAGATGCTTTAAAGGTAATAGCTTTTTAAATTTGAAAATGCGATTTACGATTGACTTTATTATTTTATCTTGAAAATCTTATTTTAACTCTTCAATGCATCTAGAGGACATTGAAACAATTATGATTTATGAAAAAAGTAAACATTTATAGATTAAATTATTGAGAAAATCTTTGAATTATAAATTTTTTCATGTCCAGATTGAAAGTATATTAATAATTTGTAGAAAGACTAAAATTAATTAAGATTAAAAGACACCTGAATTAGTTTGCAGGGACAAAATCTTTCGGCTCGACAACACACAAAAAGAGAGGACCGTGAAATTCTTTATCTAAATTTGTATAAGCCAGCCCAAACACAAAATCTTTATTTAAAATCTTCCCTTTTTGTTTGATTGTTTGGTTTCCTTTTGGAGGCGGATTTTTAGTGCTGAAATCAAGATTTATAGTTTCTCTACATTTCTTTACAAATTGAAAATTATTTTTATTTCCTTGTGGAGGAATTTCATACCCTTGAATCCACGGCACATCATAACTAATTTGTTTTCTAAACGCTGGGACCCATAATTCAGAAGGTTTTTTACCATTTTCCCCGAAATCTTTAAAAGTATCTTCAAAATGGCTATAAAGATCAGTTTTGTTCCTCTTCGCCCATCCTTTTAGCTCATTTTTCAAGTCTTCTGACTGTATAAAAATAGCTATTAAATGAGGCTGACTAGTCGTGACATTATAAATTTCTAGATTATACGACTTATATACCTCTATGTCACTGGGCTCAAAACTAATAAATCTCCTTGGTTTACCTAAAATTGGTTGAACTAAATCTCTGCTTGATTTCCATTGAAAAGAAAGATCTAATATAGAAATAGCTGATTTTCCATTGGAGGCTAAATTTGCTGGGAGATTGTTTTCTCGAAGGAATTTTTCGTTTCCTGCCTTATTTGGCAGGACTTTTCCTGTGATATTCATAAATGAATATGAATCAATTGAGTTTATAATTTCTAGCATATTCGTTGTATCATTTTGTAAGCGAATATCTGCAGCATTATATACATAAAATGGTCGGTGACAGGTGTCCCTATGTATGTACGGTACGGACATGTTTTTGGGTGCGGAGAGCTTATCACGGGAAGAGCAAGCCTCGAGGCGAGAGTCCCAGCACAATTTCCGCTGATTTTGTGGCCTGACCTGAGCAGCAGTTTTTCGCATATTTTTTGCAAGTAGCGCCGAGGCTACGACTCAGTGTCCGAAAGAGTCAGGGTGACTTACCTGCCTAGCCTACTTGGCTGCTTAGCCCCGAATCTCGCAAAGGGTTGAGCTGTTTCTCAGAGATAATTTGGAAAAGAGGGGAAGGCGAAGCTCAACCTGCCAATCCGTTCAGATCCAAAGGAAATGCCACTACCGAGAAACTGGGGGTTTTGACCTAGCCCACCCCGCAACGACTTGTCACTGTGAAATGCATTGTGTCTTGAAAGTGGGGACTATAAATGCACAGCTCATAATCTAATCTAATCTGCAGCATTTTGGGATAAAATAATTGAATTTTTTGGAACAGCTCCAAAAAGATTCAAAAGGCCATACAATAAGCACTGTCTATTCCCAAACTCTAAGATTTCGTCGCAAAATGTTTCACTTATCTCAATTCTTTCATTAATAACTTCAATAACGCAGCTTGTTTTTAAATTAACTGCATAATTTGCTCCATTTTTTTTGGCTTTTGTATTTGTTTTCTCATTTTCGACGATACTTTTTTCGACTTTTTCTTCTTCCTGTACATCATTTAGCGAATATTCATTAGGACTATGCTCTCCAGGTGTAAAAACTTCATTTACGTAGTCTTCTGGCTCATCTACACTGTCTACTTTAATTAATGACGATTTCGAAGCTAAAGTGGTTCTTCTTTTCCCAGATTCATAAGATTTGATGGTATTTTCTGAAATTTTTTGAAGATTGAGCTCGTTTATATGTGCTTCTAAGATTTCTTCATAAATTAACTCTTGCAGTCTTTCGTTGTAAATTGATTTTATTTTTGATTGAAATTTCTTGATTTCATCAACGTTCTTTGTGGTGCTGATTTTTGCTTCGATTTCGTTAATAATTAACGATTCTACCAAACGATCGATGCTGGATTGGTGTATTATAGTTTCAACGAGGATTCGGAAAATTGTTTCAATGAGCTGGGATCCTATAAGCTCGATGGATTTTACACTCAGAGTTCGAAATGAGTCTCTAGCTCTCCTCTTCCGTGAGCGAAAAAAAATTTTTTCCGAAAAAATTTTATATATAAGTTATAGCTAGTATCTTGAAATCTCGAGCTAATTCTGTTAATTTTAAAAAAAATTGCGTTTTAAAACATAAATTTTACAAATTAAATAAGTATTTGCTTTCAAATTTTTGCGAATTAGGATTTTTTATAAATTTCGAAAAGAAATTTTTTCCTTTGAAATTTATATATAAATTTTTTGGAGGGGGGATTAAAGCATTATTTGTTCACGGAGCTCAATTTCTTGGTTTATTCATTGTATCCGTATTAATATAATATTCTAATTTTCTGATAAGATCATTTACTATATTTTATAGAAGAAAAGACAACTGTTACCATTTTAACTGTTTTATTTTATTGAAAAAAGTTTAAAATATTCTTGGCTCATAGAATATAAAAATTTTTCTAAAATTTCGGAGCATATAATCTGACTGATTTCCACCTCAATTGGGTCGAGATCTTTTGGGGTGCAATCTGGAGATTTTATTTCAAAATCTTTAAATTCTTCACTTGCAGCTTGATTTGGGGAAATATCTGTGAAGCGGGCTTGAGTGTTCCCTTTACTTTGAGGTGTTTTGCCAAATGTATTTTCAGCAGCGAAATCAATATTAGGGATCTTTTCACAAGAAGTCGAAACAATTAATTTTTTTATGATCGGTTTTACTGTATTCTTATTGGATTTTGAATTTGCACATCCACCTCCTTTTAAGGGCAGGTGGAGCGAAACTGTTTCTCCATGGTGTAACTGGTAATAATGCAGTGGAAAAGAGTCTGTAAGGATTTTTGAGTGAGAAATCAAGCAAATTTCTTCAATTGGAATTTTAGTTTTCTCTGAAACTTTTTTTTTGAAGCTTTTAACAGTTTCTTCTAGAGATGTACAAATCGCCAGATACTTCCCATCTAAACATTTTAGGAATAATTGCATTTTATTAATGGAACAAAATTCTAAATCCCCTTACTCGACGAGCTAACCCATTGGAAAAAAATCCTTAAGTCAGCAAATAATATTTTATATAATTTTTTTAAAAAAATAAAATTTGAATATATAAATGATAATTATTATAATGAAATCCTAGCTAATTTTGTTGAATTTTAAACAAAATGTTATTTAATTTATTATTTAAAAAGGCTTATTGTAAATAGCTCTTGGGCACAAGAGCACGGGTGATGCAGATGACCAGTTAGCATTTTCGCAAGTCAGGATACGAAACTGATCATCACCATGAGTGTAATTGTGCACAATATATTCAAAAGTTTTCTAAAATTTAGAAAATTAAAAATAAAACAAATCCTCTTCCAAGAAAAATTTTTAGCTCGCTACCGAGGTGGGAGTAATGTTTTTAAGAAATAAATAGGTTATTTACTATTTGCTAATATTATATAGTCACTTTTTTTATTTAACTTTGAAATATGAGTGCAATCTACAAAAATCAGCTGATTAAATAGTATAAGGTTCAATCTGTTTAACAATTTATTTCTCCAAATATTAATACATTATTAATATGATTGAGATGCCCTCCTTGCACAATTCCCTCACCCTCTTTTACTTCGTGAGCGAAAAAGATAAATTTTGTTCGTAAATGTTCTTAAAAAAGAACTCTTAGAAAATATGAAAATGAAGAATGGGCCAGATATCACGAAGACTTCAAGAAATTATCGAGTTCTGAGGATTTTTTAATTTTATAGGAAGAGAAACAATGTCTCACCTAAATATTTATAATCTTTGGCCTCTTAAATATAATTATCATAAATTAAACAAATAAGCATATCAACTTATTAGCTGAAAAATTTAATTTAAAAATTATTAAAAGATTTTACTAATATTGGTAAACAATATACTTTGGATTTCTTTCTATTCTTATTCACTAAATGGAGCAACAACATTCATTAATCATATAAACTCATTAGTCAGTTATAGGCTAATTGATTAGTCAAAATGGATGCTTTCTCGAGTATAAAAGATTGCTGCAATTATATTTTTACAATATATTAATAAATCTTTAAAGAAGAAATAAGAGCATATTTGAATTATTAAATTACTTATTGCCTTTATTTTTGGAGCATGCCTAGATTAAAATTAATTTTTCTAGCTGGGTTGAATTTCGATTTTTATTCTTGATTAGTATGAAATTTTCTTATTATATTTTTGAAGAAAAAAATATTCTGATATTAGAGCTAATTGGTATAAACGAAATCTCAAGCTAATTCTGCTTGCATTTTAAAATAAATTTTGCAAATTAATTTTTGATTTGGGATATTTAAAAAAATAGCAAAAAATTTATATAAATTTTCCAAAAAATAATTAAACCCCTAACAAATTAATTTGTTCGCTAAATGAATGAGGAGAGTTATCGAAACCTCAAGACCAAAAGGGCTAAATAATTTTTTTTATTTTGATTGACTAAAACTTATCAATCTTATGATTTGAGATAATACTTTAATTATTTAATCCAGTCATAAAACTATACATTTGAGTTTGAATAATAGTGGGAAAACCGAATTCCGTGGTTTTCTAAAAATAATTCGGCTCTATTGAGGTTAATATTTCTGTCTATTATACTTTTTGCCACAGCTCATTGATGAAGCCTACTTTTATTGACATGCTGGTATTTCTTTTTCCATTCAGAACTAATCTCCCTACCACTTATCATGCTCATCGGATTTCGATGAATACTGATTGCTGGTAACTTCCCGTACGGGCTTTCTTTAACCCTTATAGGTTTTGCTCTATTTTCAAATAGAGGTGAGGAGCATTTTGAGCCAATTGGGCTAAAAACTGATGCAATTTCAAACTTCGTTTTTTCCAGCTCTTCAAGCACATCGAAACTTCCATTTCTTGAAAGGGAGTAGCTGCTTTTATGATTATGCTGCTTTTTCATATATTAAAGATTTAATAATCAGATTTTCCTCTAAAAACAATGGTCGAATCTGAGTTTTAGTGCTAGATAATAATGTTTTCCAGTTATAATTATGTCATTTGTTCCGTCATTAAGAAGCAAAATCACTTTAAATTTGAGTTTTAATGAGATCCAAAGACCTACCTCTAAATGCTCTCAAACAGCAACAAAAATCCTTCCTTCGCTTACTCCCCCTCCGCCAGTGAACAAAAAAATTTGGGAAACTCACGGGGTTAATTTTTTTTTTTTAAAAAAAATTATAAATATTGTTTTTCGAAATTTAAAAAAATCCTAATTGGAGAGGGTGGGTCTTTGGGAAAAAATAGCAATTTTTCTAATGGTTTTGTTCACTCACGGAGGGGGCGAGTTAGCACAAAACGAAATTTCCGAATTTCTCCAAGTCGTCCTAGCTTAACATCGCGATTCGGAAAATCAAGCCAGTTTACAAATCGATCAATTGATCGCTTTTTTAAAGATAATTCACTTGAAAAATCCAGCCCAACAAGGCAAAAAAGTGCTGAAGCATTAAGAAGAAATAAACTCGCTTATGCATTAGATGTAAATTTTTATTTAGATAGCCCGAACAAAAAGAAGTAAAATAGAAAATGAAATTAAACAAGAAACTGAAAGGCTAAGGTCATATAAAGATACAATACTTTTCAGAGAACTGTTATTAATAAAATATAATAATGCTGCTGTTATTATACAAAAACATATAAGAGGCTTTTTAACAAGAAAAAAAATTGAGTCAAAAATGATGGAATTATGGAAAAAGAAATTAAATAAATCAATTGAGTTTTTAGATCAGGAAGTCAAAAATATTTATATAAAGCTGGGTTGTAGCATTATTGATAAAGTGGTTTTGATACAAAAGCATATCAAAGGGTACTTGAAGAGAAAACGATTTCGAGCCGCTGCAAATAGACTAAGAGAGGAAAAACTTATGCGTAGAGATAAGGCTACCAAAATGATTATTTCTTGGATAAAAACTGTTGATTGCATAATAAATTTAAAAGAATTGAAAGAAAAACATAAAAAATTAACAGAGATCAGAGACAAACTCTTATGGATCAAGATGAAGCAGTTATGGTCAACGAGGAAATTCAACTGATCAGTAATAAAAAAGAAATATGAACTGTTAGAGCAAACTCTAATAACTGAAAGTGACCGATCGAAAACAGCTCAACTGTTAATCGCACCTATAACTTATGAGAGAACAAAAAGCAAAAATTTTGAACAATTGAAAAAACCAAGTCGGCGAATGAGCCTTGATATCACTTCAAAAAATATCAAAACTCCTGGGAGGCTCGATTTAACACCAAAAAGCAAACCTGAGCAGCTCATATATAGGTCTTTTGAAAATTCTAAAGCAATTTCATTTGCAGCAATGGCTGGAGACTGAATCAGCTCTGCTATTAATTTTAATAAATGAGATCAACAATTATCAAATGAAACTATCCCTGAAAGAAAAGAGCAGCCAAAACTAGAAATCAACCAAGCAGAAACTAAACGAGCTTCTCGAGTAAAAGTTGCAGACCCAAAGCCTCTATTCAGAAATAAAACAGCATCTAAAATAGCTTCAAATAACCCAGCTTTAGAAAGACCGAAAACCCAAAGGTTTCCCCAAAGAAAAGTTGATACCCTTGATATACCCAAAAAAAAGCATTAATGTAAAAATTAACAACAATTTGTCTAATTCCTATTATCTGGGATTATTAATGGTATTCATAAAATCCTCGACCTGCTTTCTTCCCAGTCCAACCAGCAGATATATACTTTTTCAGGATTTTTGAAGGCTTGAACCTTTCGTCTTCTAATTTCTGATAATACTTCTCTAGCTTTGCATATACGTCTTCCAGTCCTATTAAATCTGCAAGCTCAAAAGGCCCAAAAGGAATTTTCATTTCCGATTTCAATTTTTCATCAATGTCCTTAATAGTTGACAAATCTTCTTTGACTTGAAAAGTGCTTTCGTTTATAAATGCATACATATCTCTATATTTCATAAAGCCTAAACTGTCACATGCATAGAGCGGTGTGCAATTTATAGACTTCACGAACTGTATGGCAATATGAATAGTGCTGTGAGATGTTTGGAGGCCAGGCCTTATGATAGCTTGGCCATCGTCTAAGCAATTTTTGAAATCTACCCATTTTAATGACAACCCAATTATTCTTTCGGGGTGGGAGGTGTCATGAGCAATCTGTGTTATTGGGAATTTTGAAGATTTACTAGCAATAATTGTATCGTTTCGAACTATGGATTTTTCCATGGATACCACTATTTGGCCTTGATTTTCCCACTGGGAAACTTTTTGGTTTGACCAAACCATATGGTACTGTCGAACCAAAAATTTTTCCAGTGGGAAAATCAAGGCCAAAACAGTGCCATTCACAGGAAATTGCAATATCTGTTCCAAATTTCGAAATACATTACGCTTTGCATCCAAGTCTTCATGTATACATTCTATTACAAAATCAGATGCCTCGAGTGCATCAATTTTAGTGGAAACCGAAATCCTTTGAGGAATTTCATATAACTCTTTATCAGAAATTGCTTCGAAAGTTTGCATGCTCATCAGTAGGGTTTCCATTGACAGGTTTGCGTATGATAAATTTTTTTCACATGTATCAATCAATTTTACATTGAATTTTGCGTTGCGGCTTGCGAGAAGAGCTATTCGAAGACCTTTCTCCCCAGCGCCTAAAATACCTAAAAGTAGCCCAGGTTTCATATTTTATTAGAAGACTATAAATAAAGTATGGACTTTAGCAACTATTTGAAAAGAAAGAGGTGTGACAAAAACACTCCTATGAAGGCGAAAAGGTCAAGCTCGGGGGCTATTGCGACTCCGATATATATTACTTTCCCAAAGAATGAAAAAGCAATAAAATACAAAATTTCGATGAGTATGATAGTAGAGGACACTGTGAGAGAAAACTCAAACAAGGAAGAAGTTTATAATGTGAATTTTGCGGAATTGTATGAAAAAGAGTTAGGAGTTGTGAAAGAGTTAGGAAAAAAATTAGAAAATGCAGCGAGTGAGAATATAATGGCTTATGATAAATAGCTCATTAACTCCCCTTATTTAATTGAAATAGAATATCTAAAATTTCATGTTTTGGATACTTTAAACCCCTTTAAACTGAAATAATTTTTTTTAGTAGGAAAATTTTATAGGTGTAAATAAAATTAATTTAACCTATTTAATAAAAAAGTGACACTAGAATATCATTAAAACAGTTTTCCACTGAATTGAATAATTTTTTGAATTAATTCTTCATAAAATTAATTAAAATTTAAAAAAGAGTAAATATTATTTTTGGCTAGTTAGATGACAGCTGTATTTTCATATATATTACTGATCAAAAATTTTCCTTACTCCCCCCCCCCCTCCGTGAGCGAACAAAACCATTAGAAAAATCGCCATTTTTTGACCAAAAACCCACCCTCCGTGAGTGAACAAAAATTTTTTTAATAGAAAAAATTTTAATGGAAAAAAATTTTGATATATAAGTGATAATTATTATAATGAAATCTAGAGCTAATTCTGTTTAATTTTAAACAAATTGCGTTTTTAAAAACATAAAATTTTGCAAATTAAATTAATATTTTGCTTCCCAATTTTTGCAAATTAGGATTTTTTTAAATTTCGAAAAAAATATTTTTTTATAAATTTATATATAAATTTTTTTTAAAAAAAAAAAAAATTAACCCCCCTCCGTGAGCGAACAAAATTTTTTTGTTCGCTCACGGAGGGGGGGGGAGTTAGTGAGCTATTAATCGCTAATATATATAACATCTTGAATACTGATATTAAAAATTTTAAGACAAATCATTCGGAATTGCTCAAAGCAATAAAGTCTGCTGAAAATGATGCTTATGAAAATAACTCAAAATTTGATAAAGAAATCACTGATTTATCTAACACTTTAGAAGCAGTTGAGATAGAAAAAATTGATGAAACATTAAAGATACAGGCAGTTGAAGATAAGCTGAAGTGCTTATCAAACAATTATTTTGAAGAAAAAGAGTCTTAATTTAGCTTAAACTGCTAAAGTGTTCAAAGTGTCGCCTGGATCCGAAGGATCGGAAAGGAGCCAAACTAGTGACGTCACCTGACATTTCTTACATCACCATTTTTATCTGGTCGAAGAACTATCCTAAGTAATGGCGGTTAGTTAGCCTCCAGATCTCAAGGGCAGTGTTGTCTTGCCTTTCCCCAACTTGACTCCAGCTCGTGTTCCGCCTAAGGATCTTTTTCCTCCATAGTGTTAAGCTATGCATCCAAATTACCCTGAACCAAATCCTTCACCTTATCTGATGAGTTGCCATGACATTGTGGATAAGATTTTCACTAACAAAACTGAGCCCCCCCGTTCCTTAAGGGATATAAGAAATTAGCAGAGCTAACTTCTTTTGAGCTTAACGCCATTTATTTATAAAAAAGAGTCGGTAAAGATTATTATAGATTCAAATGATCGAGAAAGGAATTGAAAAGCAAGAAATTAAAATCAAAAAGAGCATTAATAAAAAATTGTCTCTAGAGAGAAGGCTACAGTCATCTTTAAAAGCAGTCAGTTTAATGAAATCAACAATTGAAGAGCTATCAAGGTATCAAATGGAAGACGAGAAGTGTAAATTAGACATTTTGCTTCAAATTTCTTCTAATTAATTTTTAAAATTGTATAATATATTGCGTTATGGATATCCCCAGCTTTATATTAAGGCTGAATTTTTGTATTATTAGTTTATTTAGAATCAATGAAGTAATTAATAAAGAATTTATTTCGCTGTGTGGCTCTAAATGAAATTTTCTTATTTTCTAAGTCCCCCCCCCCCCCCCGTGAGCGAACAAAACCATTAGAAAAATCGCCATTTTTTGACCAAAAACCCACCCTCCGTGAGTGAACAAAAATATTTTTAATAGAAACAATTTTAATAGAAAAAAATTTTGCTATATAAGTGATAATTAGTATAATGAAATCTAGAGCTAATTCTGTTTAATTTTAAACAAATTGCGTTTTAAAACATAAATTTTGCAAATTAAATTAGTATTTGCTTCCCAATTTTTGCAAATTAGGATTTTTTTTAAATTTCGAAAAAAAATATTTTTTATAAAATTTATATATAAATTGTTTTTAAAAAAAAAAATTAACCCCCCTCCGTGAGTGAACACAATTTTTTTGTTCGCTCACGGAGGGGGGGGGGGGTAAGAAAAAAGCAGTTTCATCTTATTATCCATAATATTGGCGCAATTATAATTTTAAAAAGAATGATGAGGACCGGCTTTGAATTGAGCTTTATTATAGTTAAAATTGCATAATGAAGCTATAAATAGTAATCAATCATTTATGAAGATAACGAACAAATGTTTCTTTTATGAATTAATAAATGTTAAAATAACTCTATTGCATATTCTATAATTCTAAATCGTCTAATAACTTTGCTCAGCTGTAATCAAAAATCGCTAAATAAGGAATAATAGACATAGTTAAACACATATCTTAAGTTTGCATAAGAGAAATTATTGACCATTATGGCAGTTCGACTGGCTTTCAGGCAGACAAATAATATCTTTTCCTCTTCCACTCAAGATAAGGTAGGCAACCTTAAAAAATTAAAGAAATTCGAAATCCTGCTACCAGAAAACGAAAGTTTATCTTCTAGATCTAACCGAGCAACTCCAATAAGCAAAACTCCTGACCTACGCAGCTCTTCAAAATTGAAACAAAGAGCTGCAATTTTATTCAAACCGATGAAAACAGAGGTCACTGAAAAAAAATCTATCACAACTCCAAATACCCCACGGAGCCTTTTTCTTAACACCCTTACGCCAATTCAAAGGCCGATCCATATTTCTTTTGACCTAGTAAAAAATGCAATGGAAAATAAGACAAGTGAAGACTGTCAAACTTATTTCCCTAGGCCAAGCTCGTCAGCAAAAATCCTGAAACCTATAAACCATAAAAGCCAAATTATAAGAGCAGTCACCCCAACCATAAAAAGTGTGAAAACAGATGAAGAGCTCTTTAAGTCGCTATCAGCAGAAATGGTAACTCTTGAAAAATCAAAGAAATTTTTCCGCAAAAGGGTCATAAAATCCAAAACATCCGCCACCTGCAGCTTAGAGGACGAAAAATCAGAAGAAAAAGTAACAGAGCTAATCATCAAAGACCATCTCTACCAAACCTACTTAGCCTTAAAAACCACAAGAGAGCTTTCTGCTCCTGATATCCAGCTTGTCAGAATCCGACAAGTAAATTTTCCAAAAAGATCAGGCTACGAAAACAAGAAAACAATTGTTTTCGATCTAGACGAAACATTAGTGCACTGTTGTGAAGAAATAAATGGGGACTCTGATGTCCAAATAAACGTAACTTTGCCTTCTGGAGTAATTGCCAAGACTGGGATCAATATAAGACCTTATGCTATAGAATGTTTAAAAGAAGCAAGCAAGCTGTTTGAAGTCATTGTATTTACAGCTTCACATAAAGCCTATGCTGATGCTGTATTAGACTACCTTGATCCTAATAACCTATATATCCACCACAGACTGTATAGAGAAAGCTGCATCTACTTAAGAGGGATTATGGTAAAAGATTTAAGGATCCTGCTTAACAGAAAACTCCAAGACATCGCAATAGTTGACAATTCTGTGTACAGCTTTGGATTTCAGGCTGATAATGGAATCCCCATAATTTCCTGGACTAACAGGAAAGAAGATAAAGAGCTATTGAGCTTGATAAATTATATGAAATTGTTAGCTAAAGCCCATGATGTCAGGATTTTAAACAGGCAAACTTTCCAACTCCACACATTTTATCAGGATTATATTGATGAGTTTATTAACAGTAGTTAAGTAGTTTAATAAATAAAGGGATATGAACGATAAAAGGGCGCTAATTTCTTATTTATTGGGAAAAGGAATTAAAATACGTCCACAAGCTTTGGATTACTTGATGTCTTATGCGCAGCATAAAAACTATGACAGTGAAGAACAGCTTGATGATATTATTTCTGATTTAGGCAAGTTTGATGTGGTAGATGTAGATCAGCTGCAGTCTGTAATTCAGGAAACTCCAAGCTCGGCTATAAAAGAGTCAAAAGAAATCGTTGTAATTGATGTGTTCAAAGATTTGCCTACCTCTTTAAATTGATAAAATAATATTTCAAAGGGGTCTAAATTTTTAATAAATAAATTTATCGATACTGGTATTTTTAAGTAGAAAATATTTATGCTTTTCCTTTAAAAAAAATATAATAGATTTTTAATAAACTGGGCATTAAAGCTACATAGAATTTTTATTTTTCCAATTTAAATGGGTTTTAATCGACCCCTAAATAGGAATTTTCCTATATTTTATTCCAGTTAAATCTGGGAGTAAGTATATTTTTAACTCAAACGAAAAATTTGTCCCCGCATCTCCTCCATCATTTTTAGGCGCGCCATTATCAAAACATATGATGTACAGAGAAAGATTTGCAATAGCACGATCTAGAATAAAAAAACACAAAACTTTTAACCCAAGTTTAAACGAATCCGCAATCCCTTTCAGTGAAGTAGAAAGTCTAATCGGCTGTAACAATGAAAAAATCATATTAGGAATGCTTACTAAAATAGACGGAAAAACTTGGTATTTAGAAGATTTTAATGGAACTGTAAAATTAGACATCTACGATGTAGAAAAAAACTCTGGATTTTTTTGTGAAGGCTGCATAGTGCTTGCACAAGGCAGACATGTTGATGGGGTTTTATATGTCAGTTGCATTGCCCAGCCTCCTGCATGCAGTATTTATGCTGATGTTGATATTTTTGGTGGGGAATATTTAATTGAGCAAAGAAAAGGAACAGAAAGCTTATGAACATGTCAATGGCCGGATAACTGTGTTATTGTGGCTTTATCTAATGTACATTTGAATGATCCTAGAGTAATGAGACTTCTGGATAAGCTATTTGCGGGATATGCTGCTTTTAGCAATATTTTATTTGTTTTGATGGGTAATTTTAGCTCTGAACCACAAGCAAATCCTTATAACCACAAAAATCTATTTACAAATTTAGCTAATTTGATAGGAAAGTACCCAAATTTGCAAGAAAACGCTATGTGGGTGTTTATCCCAGGCCCAAACGACCCTGGACTTGGGCTGTTTCTTCCTCACTCCCCCCTCCGTGAGTGAACAAAAAAAAATTTTGTTCACTCACAGAGGGGGGTTAATTTTTTTTTTTTAAAAAAAAATTATATAAAAAAATATTTTTTTTCGAAATTTAAAAAAAATCCTAATTCGTAAAAATTGGAAAGCAAAATATTAATTTAATTTATAAAATTTATGTTTCAAAAAGCAATCCGTTCAAAATTAAATAGAAATTAGCTCTAGATTTCATTATATTAATTATCATTTATATATCAAAATTTTTTTCCATAAACAATTTTTGTTCACTCACGGAGGGTGGGTTTTTGTCAAAAAATAGCGATTTTTCTAATGGTTTTTGTTCACTCACGGAGGGGGGGGGGGAGTCAGCAAAAGCTGCCAAACAACCTGACAGAGGCATTTGAGTCTTTAAAACACTGAAAATCCTCAAGCAACCCCACAAGAATCCTATTCTGTGGTAAAAAATTAATTTTTGCAAAAATTGACCAATTGCGAACCCTTCAGCGAAACAGTGCTGTCGAGCCCAATTTTGATGAAAATGCAAACCCGGATGCTCATTTAGCTCATACTATCCTTAAACAAGGCCACCTATGCCCTACTCTTCACACTCAAGTTCTCCCTGACTACGACCATACCTTAAGAATTGAATCCCAGCCTGACCTTATCTGTCTTGCCGACAATACCCGCTACTTCAACTACTCAATCGATGACTCCAAAGTCGTAAATCCAGGCCACTTTTCACGATACTCCACATTTGTCGCGATATCAGGGATTTCCCTCAAAGTCCAGCTGTGCGATATAAGTGAATAATAATTTTCTCTATTTCTAGAATAATTAAATAGCAAATGGCACAATACGGAAAAGCAGAATACTGGGAAGAAAGATACACAAGAGACGCAGAACCTTTTGATTGGTACCAGAGATGGAGTGGTATTAAAGATTTACTGGCCCAGTATGTGTTTCCTACACATCAGATTCTACATCTTGGATGTGGGAATTCGCGTTTAAGTGAAGAAATGTATGATGAAGGCTTTATTAATAGCATTAATATTGATATCAGCCAAGTAGTAATCAAAGCGTGGGATTTTTTATAAATTTTTATTTTTAAAAAAAAGAATAAATAAATTGTTTTATAAAAAAATCAAGGCTATGCAAGAGAAATACAGAGATAAGCAGACGATGAGATTTCTGCATATGGACGGCAGGAACATGGAATTTGATGATGCAACATTTGACGCTGTAATTGACAAAGGTACACTAGATGCCATACTTTGTGGAGAAAACTCAACGGCTCATGCTAATAAAATGATTTCTGAAGTGTATAGAGTGCTTTCTCCCACAGGAGTATACGTTGCAATCACTTATGGGCAGCCTCCTCATAGGTATCCGTATCTTGACAAATCAGAGTACAATTGGGAAATCACAGTACACCAAGTCCAAAAGCCAACTATCGCAAGCACAGCTGCATTAGCTACAGACGACAGAGACCAGCCCAATGTCCATTATCTTTACGTTTGTAAGAAACGAGGCGGCAGAGAAGCACCAAAACAAGCTGAATAATAAGCTTAATCTAATTTACTTTCTAATATGGAAAGACATTTATAAAGGTTTAAATGCTGAGACTTAGCATCAGGAACTTTTCCAAATTCACAGCCTTATCAGCTTCTCACAGGTTTTCGCTGCCAAAGAAAAAAAATCCTCTAGGCCTGCAAAGAAAAGCAGATTACCTACACGACCCTGACCGCTTAGCAAAGCTCCAAAAGCTTGCAAAGGACGAAACCTCAATTCCTGGGATGTCTCTGAGCGAGTCCGTCAAAAAACTCGCCAAAACTGACGAAGAGTTCAACGATTTCCTCAAAGAGTTCAAGTCCAAAGAAGAGCCTAAATGGTCATCCATATTAAAAGCTGAAAGGAAAGCCCACGTCAGAGACTACGAAAAGACCTTATTAAAAACAGACGAAGAGCGTATTGCTGAGCTGGAATTGCATGAAGAGTTCAGAAAAAAAGAATACATCAAGCATATCAAAGAAGCAGTCAAATCTAGCAACACATTAAATGAAGTAAGGGAGCCAGGCATTGGTTATGACCTAAAAACATTGAAAAATATGAAATTTGAGGCGCCATGGAAAGCTTCCGCTGAAAAAGACTTTCATGTGATTTTTCTTGATTCTTCTACGTCAACTAATATATCTGCACTACAAAGGACTAATAGTAGAAGAACGCTGCTTTTTATGGGCAATGGCGCTGGCATGATTGCATATGGGATTGGGACAGCTACAAGCTATAGCGACTCTTTTGATAAAGCTGTTGAAGTCTGCAGGAGAAATTTGATAAATATTCCTTTGGATCCTTGGTACACTAACCCAATTTATTTGAAAGGAAAGTGGCATGGCACTATTTTTGAAATCTGGCCGTCACAGGCAGGGCAGTCTTGGGGAGAGCCAACATATGGAAACATGCTGATACTAGCTGGGCTGCATAACTTTGAGTGGAAAATTACTGGGAAAAACGCGACAGAGTATTCGAAGACTTATGCAATGTTCAATGCGTTGGTTAGGAATACCACGCCTAGAGAGTTGGCAGAGATATCTGGGAAGAAGCTATATACTATATCATGGGGTAGACCAGACAGATTGCATGATCTGCCAGTAATGTCTAGAGGATAATTATTTATTTTTTACATTTTTGCATAGCTATCAAGCTTAATATCGCTTAAAGTCTCAATTTATATTAAAATTCCTTTAGATGCTGACTTTTTTGCATTACACCTGATCATAATTTTTCTGTGAATTTAAAAAATTTTTGATTAAATTTATAACCTTTCTTACCCTTGAATATGGCTGCCAAATTATAATGCTCTTAAATGCTTCCCAAAAGGTCATTTCTGACATCTGCATTTTGATCCATATTCCAAGAATAAAATACATCATGATCATACATAGCGCGAAAACGTAAAATGCAAAAATAAAACTGCTTGCATTTCTATAGTGCTCCTCTGTAGTTTCTTCATAACTATCCATACTTTATCAACACACGAAATTAATTTGATTACTATAAATGGATTTTGGCATAAAAGTCCTTCAATCGCAAAGTGAATTTCTATCTGTTTACCCAGGCAAATTCCTACAATCAGTTGAAGTGATTATTGGAATTAAAGAAAAATCTTTGCAAGTCTTCACCATCAATGAAGAAAAGCCAGAAAAGCTTATCCCGATACACGAGCAGCTTTTTAATGAAAATATTTTCAGCTCATGCAAAATTTCGACTCGTGACAAAGATCTGGTGTGTGTTGCGACAAAAACTGCACTTAAAATATATGAGTTTTCTGAGGGGACGGGGTATTTTGAAGTAATATACAGCTATGAATTAAGGATTAGCAATGAAAATGAAAGTCAACAATTTTGTGTAGGGATAAAAGCTTACTTAAATTAATATCACGTTTAACATCCCCCACAGAGTAGGCGTTTCAGGGCCCACCGCCACCTCTTGACGCGCAGGGATCTGAAGCACAGTCTTCCAGTACGATTGCCAGCCCACCACGCACCTCCAGATGATGTCACCGACTTCGATGAGTGTAGGGATAAAAGCAAGTATTGATGGCATGATAGCGGCCTCTTTGGTACAGGATTATATGTGGGTGCTAAAATGGAATGATATAGAAAAGAAGCTTACCTTTTTGTATGAAATTGATGTTGAGTCTTTTATTGTAGATTTCAATTTCGTCGACGAAAAAACTATGCTGATTTTATGTAGAAATCCTACAGGAGAGTATCCATTATATTTCTGGAAAGAATATAAAGTGAATAAATCATTGCTCTCTTTAAGCACGTTTATACATTTTTCTCCTATCCTTGAAAATGGTGATGCATTTCCAACAGCTTTTATATGTTTTGATAAAAAAATTTATATTTTCTATGAAAATATAATCCACGCTTTGAAATATAACCAAAAAAACATAGACCAAGACGATTTTGATGAAATTGAATTTTCTGGGATTTATTGTTCTCATATCATACATAATAATGAATTATATATCAATAATGACATTGGACAGATATATTTGCTGTCAAGGAAAAGGTCAAATATAATAAAAGAAATCCCTCAAGATTCAATTATTACCACACTAAAAGGGTTTTGCTATATATTTGGAAAACAAGGAGAAATCAGAGGCTTTAACCTGAATACCAATGGCGATTTAAAAATCCCTTCATCTGTACATGGAGCTATCCTTGACGCAATTACAATAAAAAAGCATGAAAAGGAAAATGAAATTAATTCTGAATCTATAATTATTGCATGTGGAATTGGGCAAAGCTCTTCACTGCTAGAACTCTCAAACAGTAATTTTTATTAAGGCTTAACCTTCAGCGTTGTTATCCAAATCCCTGATATCGGCCAATCATGTCTTTGGGCTAAGACAGTTGAAAATATCATATTTTTGTTTTACACAAAAGGAGTTAAGGCTCTTGACTACAATACAATGAAGCCAATCCAGTCCTCTGCTCTAGGCTTAGTAGATGAAAATTACATAGATATTGGGAAGTCCAATAGAGACTGGATACACATAACCTCAACCTACATCAAAAATGGCTCATCTCAAAAAGATTTTAATTCCACTATAATTGGTGCCTGCATCTCAGATTCTTCTATATGTGTGTCTTTTTCTAGTCAAGAATTAGTGATGCTCAATCCAGCCTTAGAAGTTCTATGAAAACTCCCAAATTATGATGTTTCTATGATAAATATTTATAATGAATCAATCTATATAGGCTTACAATCCTGCGAAACTTTACAGCTGGATATGACTGGAAATGTAATTAACAAATTTGTGTATGCTCTACAAGAATCCTCAATTCCACATTCAGTCATGTAAAATTTATTTAGATTTATGTGGAACCAAATGTTTATTGGCTGCAGAGACGGGAATCTCATTGTGTGCTTGGATCCTCCAATATATAAAAAACTTGGCAATAAGCCTGTGACACTTTTTAAATATAAAATTGGGCTGATTGCGATTTCTGATCGTGCAATACTAATTTATAATGAAAATTTAGAATTCAGGCCAATTGAAATTGATATGCGAAGTGGCTGCTCATTAGATAATTCCTATTTTATATGTATTAATAAAGATATATTGATAGCTGCACTAGAAAACCCAACGCCATACTCTTTAAATACAAAAGAGCTTATAAGCATAAAAGGCTCAATAAAACGACTGTTATATCTGCCAAATAGGAATAAAATAGCTTATATATATAGAGATATTGCAGACCATATAGCTTTGTCTGACTATAATTTCAGTGGAAATTTCCCAAGTTTGAGCTATACAAATTCAGAAAAAATGTACTGTATGGCGAATATTCCGCAGTATGATGGAATTGCAATAGGAGGAGAAACATTAGAAAGGAAAGGAATTGTTACAATTATTTCTCAAGAAGGGTTTACGGAGCTTTATAGAGGATTTTTCCCTCATGGAGTGCAGGCAATTTGTATACATGAAGATAAAATGATAGTGGGAGCTGAAGAACATATTTTTGTATTAAGACTTGGAGAGGGCATCAATATTGAAAGTATTGCAACTACAAGAGTCAGGAATTCGGCTCATGCAATTTAAGTAAATTATGGAGTGAAGTCTTTAGAGACGCCGAGTGCATTTAAATAAAAATGCATGCAGCTGTGGAATTCAACAAGCTAGAATCTAGGTAACCAGAAAAAAATTTATTGTGTAATTTAATATCATTATTTGCAGATTTTTAAAACTTTACCACCTAAGTGTGGAATTTTTTTCCCGCGTGTGAAAAGAGGATTCCACATGTGAAATCAAAAGGGCTCCACACGTGAAAAACACCTTTTTTCACACGCGGAAAAAATTCCACACTTAGGTGGTAAAGTTCAAAAATCTGCAAATAACGATAGTAAACTTAAGGGAAAAAAATAGGAGTAATCATTTGAATTAGCGAGGTTGATAGCTACAAAATCTGGCACATAGGTAATTTGAAAATTAATAACATTGTCAAATTTCAATTAGTCAGTATAAATCAGAATTTAGGGGTAGGAGCTGCATTCTTAAGATAAGAGCTTGGTTATTAGCTTCTATAACTCCAATAAAGACCCTATTAAACTTTATAGTAAGGTATCCCCTAAGGTTGCTTTCATACTGTTTGCTAGGAAAAATTTAGAAGATAAAGCATCACTTCTAAATATACTTATGATAATTAAATATTCAATAAACAAGTGTACAGATTTCATGCAAATCAATCATAAGTTTTGGGTGAATCTGGCGAGAATAAAATATTCTTCATATCATTAACGATTCACAATTCAATGAAAAGAATTAACGTAAAGGTTAGGTTAGATTCAGTTATTAAAGTCAGGCATGAGCCATATTGGTGGCAGAGTCATCAAAGACCTCCTGTACTGGAGGTTCAACCGCTTTTCGACTTCAGCCCAGAGGGTCTTTCCCCCTGAAGGTGCAATGCCTCCTCCTTGTCTTTCAGCTTGAGTCTTTAGTGCTTATGGATTCTGCAGCTCTGTTATGGATGATTGGAGTAGCTTGATTTCAATGGATTCTTGGAGTCTATCGGGTGTTGAAGTGCCTTCCTTCGACCGGTACAGGTAAAAGACTACTCCCCTGCGGCCTGGGCCTCAGTTTCTCGGTAGAGAAATGTCCATGGGTCCTCGGATCCAAAAGGATGCTGCTGGATACCACCATTTCTAACCACAAAAAAGCAGCCAAAACCTGCCCGGATGCTCATCTCTTGAGCCTACACTTGATTCTTGACTTAAAGTCTGTCTAGTTCGCAATAGCCATAAGATCTGGAATGTTACACTAAGAGTGCAGGCTGGCAAGTGTCGCCATTTTGATGTATATATATTAACGTAAAAAGTAATTAATAAACTATTATTCAAACTACCATTAAAACTATATTAAAATTTTGACGAGCTAGATGCAAGTTTGTTAAATTCCACTTACATTCATTTTAGTTCTAATGCATTCGGTGTCTCTAAAAACCTCACTCCATAATTTACTTAAATTGCATGACTCAGGAATTCTGTTATTGGTCTCTATTCAGAACAAAACATTCTTTATTCAATAGACAGCAGAGATGGTATTTTACAGTACACTTTGACTGATACATTGACTTTTGAACATGCATCACTAAGAGGATTCCTTATTTCCAACATTTTTATTGAAAATTTATTGCGAGATTGGGAGAAACTATTGAGAAATTGAGGTATCACTTGAAAAGGCCAGTCTTTCAGAGTAATGGCCATAAATTAATTTTAGTTTAATATATTTCCAATATTTTAATTATGGACCAATTTATCATAATGATCGACAAACTAGGAAGTATCAAAATTCTCGAAAAAGACTCAAAGAAAATAATAACACTCGATGATCTCCATGATGGAGGAAGAGCAATAATCTCTGGAAACCTGACAAATACATCTTTAAAGCCATCATGCAACCAAAACGCCCTCTTCTTTTCTTGGACTGGCGCAGTATACCAGATTACATACCCATTAAAAAAAGAACTATTATCTCTTCAATCCTCAATTCAGAGGCTTCTCCATCTTCAAACCCCTCGCAACTCTACACAGATAATCGATATTGACATCCTAATGAATTTTCACAGGCTAACACCCCATCAAAAAGCTGAGCTCTCACAAGCCTACCCCAGCGTCGAATCTGACATAGACTCTCTTTACAAATTCGAAATAATTTAATTTCCTCATATAATAAATTAAAATGGTAACAAAAGAATCCGCAGAAGAAAGATTTAAAAAACTCAAAGAAGACCAGAGCAATAATGTTTGCTTTGACTGCTGAAAGCCAAACCCAGAATGAGCTTCAGTCAGCTATGGGATTTTTATTTGTGAAAATTGTGCAATCAAACATATTGAGCTTGGGCTACATCTGAGCTTTGTGAGAAAAATTGTGAATGACCATTGGAGCATAAAGCAGCTAAAAATGATGACTGTTGGAGGAAATTCAGCCCTGGCGAGGTTTTTTAGTATATATCATATGCCAGCGGATATGGAAATATCTGTAAAATATAGAACTAGAGCAGCTCAATATTATAGAGAGATGCTGAAAAAAATATCTGATGGAAGAATCTACCAAGCAGAGCAGCCAAGCTTAGAGCAGGGTTTATTAATGGTGAATGAAGAAGAAGCTAAGTCTTTTTGTGTAGAAAATAATGAAAGAGGCTTTTCTTGGAAAGGGACTTTCGATTCTGCAATTTCAGCTGCAAGATCTTTGGGAGATAAAGTAACTAATAAAGTCAAAGAAATGACAGAAAAACCTACTGTAAAAGAATGAGAAGTCAAAACTGTAAGCGCGCTGTCTAAACTAGAAAGCGGGGTTAAAGAAGGGATAACCAAAACAAAAGAGTGAAGCAATACTCCAATGATCCAAAACTTCAAGGAAAACACAAAAAGCATGCTTGACAATATAAAAAACAATGTCAAAAGAAAATTCGAAGGGGTTTCTACAAGAAGAGAAAGCGAGAACATCTTTCAGTGTCCTCCAGATGATGCAAATCCTCCCACTCCTCCAGACTATGAAAAATTATAATAATTAATTGCTTATACAATTCAATATAATTTATTTTAGTTTAAATTTCCAACTATTTTTAATTGAATCATATATTCTTGCAATACTGGTCGGTATTATGCTATTATGCAAGAATATATTTTGCTTTTGCATTTCATTCGCTATTCTGATAATAAATATCAATGGAATCTTTTCAATGCCCAATTTGCTTTCACGACTTCAACAGCAGCGAAGGCTCCCCACTAGTTCTCCACTGTGGCCATACCTTCTGCTTAAAATGCATTTCCGCAATGGAAAGACGAATGGGCGCTCTGAACTGCCCTCATTGCAGAAGTAAAGATTATCGAGAAGTTTCCTTAATGAAGAAAAATATTTTGGTTTTGCAGCACTTATCTGAGTCCAAAAACGAGCCTTTGGCTCCTTGTGCTGAACACCAGAACTTAGAAGCCACTTTTTTCTGTTTAGACGAGAATGTCCCGTTTTGTTCCCGCTGTGCGACAAAGCACAAAAAGCATGATTTTTACGATATAGACGATACTGTTATAACACAAGGCACCGATAAGCAGCTTGAAGAAGCAAAGAAAAAAGCTGAAGACCTTCTCAGCACTGCTAGATCAGAACGAGATTGGTCTGTGAATATCTTTAATAAAGTAGAAGAAAAGAAGGCTAAAGCAATAGAAGAAATTGATAGAAAATTTGAACCACTTTTACAAGCTATTGATAAAAAGAAGAAGGAATTTGTTATGAGCTTAAATAGGCCGGTAAATGCACTTGTCAAAAGAATCCAAGAAAATGTGGAGTATTGTGACGATATTGTCAAAAAAAGGCAAAAAACGATTTCTGATATAGATGGGATTATGAGGCAAATTTCAAAAATTGCGGGGCCTGCGAGGCTGCAAGCGGTGCAGTCTATAAATAAACTGTCGTTTGAGCAGGATAAGCTAGCAGATAAGCTAAAAACGTTGGAGCAGGAAGCAGAAAATTTGAATTTTAATATGGATATCAGCCTTGATAGTGCATTGAGGTCAGTTGAAGGGCTTACTTCTCAGGAAATAGCGATTGAAAATGAGCTTAAATGGTCTCCTGAGGTGCTTCCAGCTGCTGAAGAAGTCCATAGCAACCCTTTACAAGTCCAACTGGTCGAAACCTTAGCTATTGAAGGACTGATTTCAACCCAAAGTGTCAGAACTGTAATGGAGTCTACAGACCGCAAAGATTTTATCCCAGACGAAAGCAGCCCTTATGAAGACAGACCTCAACGTATTGGCTTCAATACAACCATTTCGGCTCCTCATATGCACGCAATGACCTTATCAATTCTTGAGCCATGGCTTGTCCCTGGAGCAAGAGTCCTTGACATAGGCTGTGGCAGTGGATATCTAACTGTATGTATGGCAAAGATGATTGGGAGAGGGAAAGTCTATGGAGTTGACCATATTGAAGAACTGATAAATCAAGCTATTGATAATATTAGAAAATCTAATTTGTACTTATTGCAGAAAAATGACTTAGAAATGAGAATGGTCCATAGAGACGGAAGAATAGGGTTGTTGGAGTATGCACCTTTTGATGTAATTCATATTGGAGCAGCTACTCCAGAAATCCCGCAGCCATTGCTAGAACAGCTTGCTCCTGGTGGGGTGCTAATGGCTCCAGTAGGACCTATAAGTGGGTTTCAGCACATTACAATTGTGAAGAAGGACGAAAATGGTAATCTTCAAACTCACAGCTCACAAACTGTTAACTATGCGCCACTTACTGATAGAGACAGACAATGTCCCTCGTAATATTCTTGATAATTAATGCTTAAAATGTGATGAAAAATAAAAATTTAAAAATTTTTGAATAATTTAAATAATAATGTGCCAGCAGCTACTGGCTTACCTAAAAAATCTATGAGGCAAATATTATAATTTAATATTTAATAATGCCACGATTTTCTTTAAGGGAATTTCCCAAAAAAAAAAGAATACAATCAAAATTCTTTTTAATAGATTTGGAGCATGTTTTATCTGATATTGTCTGTTAGTAGTTTATTAGATTACTTATTGCAATTTTATTATTCTGTCCCTTTCTTATAATAAATATGCAAATCATTATAAAAACTTTGACTGGGAAGAAGCAGCCTATGAACTTTGAACTCGACAACACTGTTCTTCAAGTGAAACAAGCCTTGCAAGAGAAGGAAGGTATTAGCGTTGAACAAATTCGTTTAATTTTCGGAGGACGCCAATTGAATGACGAAAGCAGGCTAACTCCCACCTACGAGTGAATAAAAATTTTAATTTTATATTAATTTTTTTCGAAATTTAAAAAAATCCGAATTAGATTTAATTTATTACTTATTTTTTTTTCATAAAAGAATTTTGTTCACTTGCTAAAAAATAGGGATTTTATAATGGGTTTGCTCGTTAACGGAGGGGGATTAAGTGACTACAATCTAACTGCTGGAGCAGTAATCCATATGGTTTTACAACTAAGATAAAGCAATATTAAATACTTTGAGTCTTTTTCGTTAAATTAAGTAAGATTTTTAAGTGAAATTCTAGGGTAGGTGAATTTTAATCGATTTCATCCGATTATCTTAGATATATGCGGATTCTAATCACAAGCTGGCTACCAAGACTTTGGATTATATTATTAGCTATATTCTCATGAATAAAATCTAATCACATGGTATGGATCCAATTTTATTACTCCTGGGTTGGGATGGTAAATTATTTTTAATTTATGACTGATAATTGATGAAGAAATGCAGGCAAAAGAATCACAAATAAATATTTTAGCTTTTCTGAGTATAATAATTGTTGCCATTGGCTAAATAAGTAGAAATAAATATAATCTCAACAAGCTGATCCAAATAGATTTATAAGACAAACAGTATCCATCAGTTACAGACTTATCAAAAGATTATTTTAAACACCTTATTTTGAGATAAGATAGCGTTTCGGCTTGTAATAGCACGGGCCAGGAGTTTCTGGGACCTTGAATTCAAAACGCTTCCCTCCTTTTGGTATCACTGATGACGGTGTAGTTTCTTCCACAAGAATTGTTTTTGGGTTATAAGACCCAGGCCCAGGGTTTACATCTTTAACTTCCCCTAAGTCCCTTTTTGCTTTTGGAAAAGACACTGCAATATTTGCATGAGAAAATTCGCTCTAAATAAAAGTCACCAAGTAATCAAGCTCTTCTTTTTGGCCTTCTTCAAAAAGTTTATGTTTATTGACGTAAGTCTCTGTAAGTTCACTGATTGAGGCATTTCTTTTATGCTTTAAGTTTATCCTTATTTAATTTCATTTAATAAAGTATTTTCGAATAAATATTTATTTGATAATAATAAAATTCCAAAAATACAATAGAAAGGACTATAATAAGCTCATGCCTGAATTTGACGGCGTTGCTGGTCTCGAATTTACTGGAGACTGTTTAGCTGAAAAAATGGGAGTTTGGACCACTCCTTCGTCAGCTTCGGTTGAAGCTGCTGTGGTAGACCTCCATTCTTTAGTAACAAGGAGATCCAGAAGGTTCATGAATGCTTCTTTTTTGTTTCCCTTTAGAGGCGAAACTTTGGTATGGATTTTTGAGATTACCTGCTGAAGATCGGTAAGTAAGCCGTCACTGTCAAGGAGGTCTATCATTTCTTTCAGATTTAGCTTGCCTGAGGTGAGTCTTCCGGTTTTTTTCATTTACTAATGTTATTATTTGAACTAGTAATTGTAAAGTTGCCATTATGAATTCTGAATGAATAACAGATTAAATAAAAAAATGAATAAAAAGGCAACTCTGATTATCAATTTATAAGAATTTGAATATTTTAATCATTATTAATGTTAAATAAATGGAATTATAAATAATTTTATAAGGTATTTAGGCAATTAATCCAAAAAACAGAAATAAAACGTAGGATTGCAAAATATTTTTTTAATTTTGAGATTTTGAGCTTGAAGTATATTTTTTGTTTTAGATAAAGCAATATTTTCTTAAATTGAGTTTGGTATTTTGCATACTTCTTTCTGCGTATAAGTTAATTAAATACAAAATAAATTAATATTCTTTGTCCATATGCAGCAATTTTAAAAATAGTTACCATTTTTGGTTATTAAAATATTTAATAAAAAAAAAAATTTATTTTTAGGGGTTTTTCTAAAATTAATAATTAATTATTTTATAATAATATGGAAGGCAGCTTCAAGCCATTTTACGAGTATCTCGCACACCGATATCAGCTTCTCCTGCCAGAAATGAAAAACTGTCCTCTCCAATTTTTAAAGCAAATTGAGTCAGGCGAAAAGAAAGCCCTCCCCTTAAAAGACACCAGAGAATTTTGCCTTCCTCAAGTTTCTTACGTTCCCTCAAAAACAGCTGATTTATACAATCACTGTCTTACCAGTAGTAAGCTAAAACCTTATGTTCCAGATGCCAAGCCTCCAGATAGAGGATTTCTTATTAAATTGATTGCGACCCTTGAGCTAGAAACACTAATTGAGCTAAACAAAATGATCATTCAAAAGAAAATCAAAAACTTGAACAGCGAAGATATGTCAAGAATCAAAGTGAAACCTGAAGAATCGAGGCCAAAAGACGACAATGATTATAGCTTGAAAGTCGACAAAAAGGAAGAAAAAGAAGAAAAAGATGAAAAAAGCGAAAAAGATGAAAAAGAAGAATCAGACATGGACATGGATATTGACGAAGATGAGCTTGAAGATATTGTGAATGAAATGGACGAGCTTGGAGAAGAAGAAGATATTTTGACTGAAATGGCATTAAATATGTAAAAACTTTTAAAATACTAAGATTTTTTACTATTTATAAATAAATACATTTTTATTCTGCGATTCAATCCATCAGAGATAACTCGTTGAGTTTCCAAAGTTTTTCTCCATAAGTCTCTGCAGTTTTTTCTAATACTTTTGAGGTAAATTTTGGAGGACTTGGTGGACGTTTGAATTCTAGGTTAGGAGTAGCTTGAATGCTGCTGGATGCTGCTGTTTTTTTAGGTGAAAGAGATAATGATTCTGCTTTTTTCTTTTCAGAACTTTCAACAATTGATGATTTTAGATAAATTGTAAATTTAGATCTTGGAGAGATTTCTAATACTTTGGGTTTATAAATTCTATATGTCTGAAAAAGAGACTGATCTCTTATTTTTGTCACTTTTGAAGCAGACTTGGGCCGAAGCTTGTGCTTAGCTTTATAATTATCATAATAAATAGGCTCAATTCCAATTGGTTCTTTATTTTTATTTGAGCGATCTTGAGTAGAGAATCTTGTTGATGATTTCAAGCTTTTTTGTCTGTCATGATATCAGCTGTTATAAGTGTCTAGAACTGTTTTTGCTTCTGGTTTAGGCTCTTCAGAAATATAAAGATACTCATGAACAAAGGAAGGGACATCAGAAGTCCTTGATGTCCCTTCTAATGTTTTAGTTCTCCTCACAGACTGTTCATGCATAGAGTTATTTTTTGGTTTGTGAAGGCTATATCGAGTGGATTTTTTATAGCCTTCACTTTTTTCAGGGCTGGTGTCTGGCCTTGTAAATATTCTTTTAAATTCGTCATCTTCAAAATTTTGAGATAAACTTAGATAAGGTCTCTTTATCTTAGACATATTAACTTATCTATTAAAATTAACATTTTTGCATATTTAAAAATTTTATTGTGAAATTGAAATATTTTCCTCAAAATTCTTAATATCTATCATAATTATAATTTTTGACTTGCTGGCTTCACTTTAAGATAAAACCTTCTGATTTCTAAATTTTTAATTATGATTAAATGATTAATTGCTTTATAGTAAAAACTGATTTTAAAGGAATTTCTTATGCTAATTTAGGATTAATCTTCTTTTAATAGTGAATTTTGATTGACTTCTTATATTTTCCCGAATAAAAATAAAATTTACAATTTCTTCATTTTTGTAGGTCGTCGAATCTACATTCACTACTCTACAAAAATTTGTTTTGAAGAAAGATATTTTATGAAAATTTAAATCTTATCTTTTTTTTGTTGCAATTATGTGGTGAATATCGCAATTTATGGCTAAGATTTCAAAATAGTTTGGTTAATCTCTTAAAGAAAATATCTATAGATGATTCATATCCCATTGTCTACAATTATAAAAAAAAAAGATATGAAGAAAGGGTAAAAATTATAGAAAGAATGGGATTAAAATTTATAAAATATCACTATCAGTTAAGACATTTTGATTTCTAATGCAAAACTTTTTAAATAGTCAAAATATATTAATACAATATGCTTGAATAAATACCCTAACTCTATGGATTAAAATTTTGTTTTATTTGTGAAGAGTAGACTTTTAGATTCATAATAAAATAGAACTAAGATAGCACTTGCTATTGAAGCTTATTATAAATAAATTATAGTTTCCAATAATAAAATTTATATAAATATTCAAATATATTATGCTTAAGAAAATAAACCTAAAATGTTGAGATTATTTCATAAAACCTATTTGGCTTTATTTTTCATAATATGGTATCTCCAATAGTGTCTCGAATGTCTATGAATTTGATAAATTATTATTTCAAAGTGATTAATGAATTTTAACCACTTTTGTGGAAAGTTACTTTTTTCTTATGTATTTAGATAATTTCTTGACTCTTATTTTATTATTTGAAAAGCCCAGAGCCCATTGATGATGATTTACAATTTATAATGAAATTCAGAGCCTCAAAGTAACCGACTTGAAATTAAAGCTCTTTAACTCTCGCTACCTATCATTAGAAATATCTCTGATAATATTTGTGCTAAAATCATTGAGGAACGCTTTTTAAAGTTTAGCTTGCAGATATCCATTTTCTTATGCATTATAAAATCATAAGACATTAACTATTAAAGTCAGTTCATTATAATAAAAATTGAGCAAAATTAAAGAAGAGTCTTACTACTCCTCCGTGAGCGAACAAAACCATTGGAAAACTCACTATTTTTGGGTAAAAATCTACCCTCCGCAAGAGAACATAAATTTTTTATGAAAAATATTTGATATATATTTTATGAATTGGAATTTTGAAAAAAATAAAAAATTTTTTTTTTGTTGCTCACGGATAGTTATTTAATAATTTTTTGAATAAATAATCATAACGAATTCATTATCTTATTAGCCATCCTACCCAATAAATTAAGAGTTAAGCAACGGTTTATCTATCAATGCTGTTCCATAAATCATGGCAACTTTAAAAAGTGCTAAGCTAGACACCAAAAATATTCCCCAATAATATCCCCAACCTTCCGAAAAATGACTTGCTGTGAAGTGAGATATAAATAGCAGCGCCGAAATGGTCAATAAAGCTGTGTACAGTGAGCTGAATTTTCCTTTAAGGCTTGCTTTGGTCCTCTTTACTGAAACTTTGCCTAAAAATGCATCAAGAGAATTTTGACGTCTCCCGTCCATGAAATTATTGATATTATACCTTGTCACGCTATTAACTCCATCATTGATTGCTCCTTTTATTGTTCTTTTTCCTGTCCTTGTGAAATCAGTTTTAAGTGCTGGGGTTCCTGAATATAGCAAGCTTAGCTCATCAGCATTATTCGTCCAAAAAGATCTAAAACAGTCTTCTAATGGCTCTGGAAATGGCTGGAAGGCTTCTCCTGTGGGCTTGGAATGAATTTTAAGTGAATAAAGCTGCCTATGCAAAACATTTCTGGCGAATACAGACTGCACAACATTAGTCCTGTCTAAGCAATCCATACAATTTGTCCTGAAAACTCCATTTTGGTTTAAAACCACTTCAGCTCTAGTAAAAGGAAGGCCTTCATCGACGCTTAATTGGCACCATTGGTAGTTTGATAAATCAGTCTCTACTTCTGCTAATAGTTTGCTTACTCTAAACCTTATCAATATGCAAATAATATACTTTTATATGCTATTTAATTAAAATTTTAGACATTTAGGATTATAGACATAATAAATGAATATTAAATTTCCTAAAAAACATTAATAAAACCAAAAATTTATTAAATATTAGAAAAGTTAGATTTTCGTATTTCATTTTTTTGCATTCATGGTGAAAATCGAACCAAATAAGACTTAATTTGTCATCCTTCACAATTTCCACTAGCTCACCAAAGGCGTTTCCCATCATCTTTTGACTTCCACTTTTATCAATCAAATTTATCATTGAAATTCCTGAATAAACCTCATGAAGCTCACTCCCCCCCCCCCCTCCGTGAGCGAACAAAACCATTAGAAAAATCGCCATTTTTTGACCAAAAACCCACCCTCCGTGAGTGAACAAAAATTTTTTTTAATAGAAAAAATTTTAATGGAAAAAAATTTTGATATATAAGTGATAATTAGTATAATGAAATCTAGAGCTAATTCTGTTTAATTTTAAACAAATTGCGTTTTAAAACATAAATTTTGCAAATTAAATTTAATATTTGCTTCCCAATTTTTGCAAATTAGGATTTTTTTAAATTTCGAAAAAAATATTTTTTTATAAAATTTATATATAAATTTTTTTTAAAAAAAAAAAATTAACCCCCCTCCGTGAGCGAACAAAATTTTTTTTGTTCGCTCACGGAGGGGGGGGGGGAGTCAGTAAAATGCTGAAAAGCTGCATTTGAGCTCTGCTGCACACCTCCTAGAACTCTCGGCTTAGGTGCCCACTTTAAATTAGGTTTCTGCTGCCAAATAAGCGGTATTGATCCTCTAATCTGCACAAAGGAGCAAACTGTGACTTTTCCATTGCGTAAACACGTTATAATTTGTTCAGTTTCTACAAAGTTAACTGCATGACCTGATTCATCTAGTCCTCTTGTGTTAAATCTTGTCCCTGCTCTTCTATGGTCTCTCCTGCTTATCAAAATAAACTCTAATGGCGATCCTTCAATAATGATACTTTCTGCTTGCACAAACCCATTAATTATAGGAATTATTACGTCGCTGGCACCAGCATTCATGAAGTCTTCTGATAAAAAGGAGTTCCAGAAATATTTATAATCTGCTCTTTCCCATAAGTAAGAAGCACTTTGTTTGTCGGAAAAATTGGCTGCTCTCTGCATAGAGTGTGTAAGGTCATAGTCGTAGGAGAAATAAAATGCTTTTGAGCGGATTAATTCAAGCAATAAGTTTATAAAATATTTCCGATAATTTTTTCTAAAATTAATAGGCTTTTTTAATTGGTATAATTTTTGGTAAAAAAAATCAGCTATAAAATAATCATCTTTTTTCCTCTCTGGAGGATTTTCTTGGCTACTTGAGTAAGGCATAAATTCTGCATCTACTATTTGCAAAATATAAGAGTCTTTAATACGCCCAATGTAATTAGCCTGTGTAATGACGATCACATAGTTCGTAAATGAAAATTTAGCAATACCGATGAAACCATATAGACTAGGAACAGATATGATCAGCTTAGGCTGGGAGAATGACTAGCAACTCCCAGATTTGGTTTTCCAACTCAAGGTGATGAATCAACTTGGGACTTGACAAATAAGCCTAGTATAAGGGATTTGTCGGCTCCCCGAGTTATTTCGTCAATTTGAATTGGAAAGCTGCTAGGAGTTCTCCCAGCTCATGCTGATCAATATCGGTTCCTTACTATAGCATTCTTTTGGCTTCCCTGGAAGCTGAGAGTGTTTTTCTTCAACTGTTATTCCATTAGTCTCACGGTTAATCACAACAGTGGTATCTGAGTTTTCTTTTTGCAAGAAGAAATGAGATGGAGACAAATTGAAAGCATAGGGAGGATCAAGCACTTTTCTTGCGTCCATTTTGACTAATTTTTATAATTTTGATTAGTATTTAGCATTTTTTTGTGAGAAATAGATACTTAAATATGCTTCAGCATAGGCTCTTTCATTGAATTGTCTAGCCTAATTATTTTATAAAGAAGAAATGGCTTATATAGCTCTGAAGGATATAGCCTTCTATGGTATATCATATGTATGCCATAACTAATGCTATAGGATACCAATACAAAATTTTAGATTATCGAGTGTAGTCTTTCCTAACTTTATAGCATTAAGCTGGCTCTTCTCTTATGAAATCTTAAGCCTCCTTTTATTCTTTACTAATAAATATAAAGTGAAGAATTACTGTTTGAATCAATATAATTAAAGGCCAATAGATAATACAATCTCTAATATAAACATTTAAAATGATTATTTCTCATAATGAGCTATAACGCATTATATTGTTTATTCAATATGCCAAATATCTAGAATATATTAAAATATAATTTTTAGCTGAATAATTAATGCAGTTTTTATTGAATTATAATATTAGCCAGTCATACTAAAAAATAAATATCAGTCTTCCAAGAGGCTGCAATCTTTATGACATCTTTTATGGCTAATATTAGCCATTTTGAATTATTTTAAGCTGCTTAAAGTTCAAAAGAAAAACAGCAAAGCTCCTCTTATCCTTCTCAAACAGCTAACTTTTTTTCAAAATCAAGCCAGTTCAATTAATGCATAATATCTAAAATAAAAATAATTCCTATATCCCCAAACCTGATCTAATAATTTATTATTTTTCTGCATTTTTATAATATATACAATATAGCGAAGACTGCCACATTCCCAAAGCTTATACATTACAAAGACCATATCCATGTAAGAATAAAAATGAAGAGGCTAAGCTCGCATGATGAAAGTAGCAGTAATATCAAAGTCATTGCTCGATTTCGACCTATTATTGAAATAGAAGCTGATTTGCCTGATAACCGAACTGATTTATATACCTTTCCAACTGACACTGCTATAGAAGCTCACCATGATGCCAATAACACTGACACCTTTGTGTACGATAAAGTTTTTTCTCCTTCATCTCAGCAAATTGAAATATTTAACTTTGTGGGAAAACCGATAATTGAAGATGTTTTAACAGGGTATAATGGAACTGTTTTTGCGTATGGGCAAACAGGCTCAGGAAAATCATTTACTATGATGGGCCTTGACATTTACGATAACATAACAAAAGGTATAATTCCTCGTGCAATATTCAAAAAATGGCGGATGGCGACCGGCCCACCCTCTCTCAATGGTGGTTAGCCATGTATATCCGGGCATGGTTTTTGGAGCCGGGAGTTGGCCCAGCAACGTTTTGGACCTCGAAGCGAAAGGTCTAAGCACTGAGACCGCTGTTTCTGTGACAGAATCCATGGGCAGTTACTTGCGACTTCTTTTTGCCAGCAGCGCTCAGCCCAGTGAGTGCCCGAAATGAGGCAGGACAACTTACCTCCTAAGCTGCTTTTGTGGCTTGCCCCGAATGGCGAAAGCTGTTGAGTTCTTTCTCGGGATGACCGGAAAAGAGGGGAAGGCAAGCTAGACAACAAAACGGGAGTCTCTCCAGTTAAAAGATGCCCTTCAGTGGGCAGATCTGGCGGACGACGCGGCAGTTTTGGCGTAAACTTAGGCGACGATCCAAGTTGGAAATGGAGGCGGCCAGCAAAGACGGTATGACACGTCCCTTGACCTTCACCTCTACCGAGAAACCGGGGGTTCGGGCCCGGGATTGGTGAACGCTCTGCCACCATACGGGAAACCGTAGAATGCTTCCTCGGACGAAGTGGGGACTTTAAATACCCCAGCGTAATCTTAATCTTAATAATTCCTCGTGCAAGCTCTTTAATCTTCGAATCCCTTTCTGCGTCAACTAAGGATGCTGTATGCACGGTTAAATGCTCGATGCTTGAAATTTATAAAGAAACTTTAAAAGATCTCTTATTCCCCTTTTTAAATTGAAACCAAAATTTCTCTTTAACAAAAAATTTCAAAACCTTAAAGATAAGCATATTCAAATACCTTAAAATTAAAATAAGATAAAGAAATTTCCGATTGAAATTAATCACGACAAATTTACTATCAAAACTATTTATTAATTCTCTTCAATTGAAATATTAAAATTCTGTTCCTATTTAAAGTTCCAAAAAATCAAAAATTTGCCAATATTCATTCAATTTCAATGGGAGAGTTGGGAGGCACAGGGGAATTAAAAATCAAAGAGTCCACAAGTAAAGGGATTTATATTCAAGGACTAACTGAAGAATACGTAGTCTGTGAAGAAGAAATGATGGAAATCTTATCAATGGGAGAAAGCAATAGAACTGTTGCTTCTACCAAAATGAATAAAGTCAGTTCCAGAAGCCATCAGTTATTTATAGTCGAAGTCAATCAGAAATTGCCTGATAACAGTGAAAGGCGCGGAGTTTTAAATTTAGTTGACCTTGCAGGCTGTGAAAAAATAAATCAAACTGGAGTTACTGGAAACAAGCTCGAAGAAGCTAAAAAAATTAATTTGTCGCTAAGCGCACTAGGAAATGTAATTCATGCTTTGACTTCTCATTCTGAGCATATCCCATATAGAGACTCAAAACTCACAAGACTTCTGCAAGAATCATTAGGAGGGAATTATAAAACCACGTTAATAGTAAACTGCAGTCCTCACCCAAGAAACTATGAAGACACTCTAAATACCTTGAAATTCGCCCAAAGAGTAAAAACAATTAAAAATCAAGCTATAGAAAATTCCTGGGGATAGCGCGGAATACGCTATCCCCAGGACCAACCGGGATCGGATCCCACATGGAACGAGGGTTCCATGTGTGGATCCATTTTTGACACGTGAAAGTAAATATCTCACATGTCAAAAATGGATCCACACATGGAACCCCCGTTCCATGTGTGGATCCGATCCTGGTTGGTCCTGGGGATAGCGCGGAATACGCTATCCCCAGGAATTTAGTATAAGTTAAATGTGAAAAAATCCCCAGAAGCCTATATGAGGATTATTAATAAGCTAAAAAAAGAAATTGAGGAGCTAAAAGGAGAGCTTTCAAGACACTCAAAGTCAAATCTTCCATCTCCTGCAGCTTTAAAAAGAAAATTTTCACTGACTTTTGAAGCGGCGTCGCTAGAAAATTCAGGATTTTTTGAATCTAATTCAGGATCGCTGCTAAGCCATGATAGATTTAAAAGCATTTCAGATGAGGTCAGCACTTCGGACCATTTATATGAAGAATTTTCGAGTATGAAGCAAGATAAAGAAAATTTGGGTTGTTCTAAAATACCATAGGTGATAAATTCATGGATTTTTTGTTGATTAAAAAGATTGGAAATAAAAAATTCTCTTTTTAATTTGAAAAAAATCAATTTTATAATCATTTTTAGCTCTAAATGGCATTTTTTGCCAAAGAAAAGAAAATGATTATCTATGGATTTTCCTGATGGAGAATTTGTAGGAGAGTGTGCAGGAGTGTGGAGCTTTGGTGCAAAAACATTCCACTCAGTGTTGGAGCCATGCATGAAGATGGAGTCGATTCCAAGAATAACCTGATGAAGCTGAAGATCGTGGTGACAACAAAACAAAAATGGGATTTGTCAGAAAATACCATTTTTTGAACAGAAATGTTTGAATTATTTATTTTATCAGAAAAATTTTATTCAGATCAGATTGAAAATTAGATCAGAATAATTATTTTTATATCAGAAATGCAGCTGTTACAAAATATAGCAGTTACAAAAATTATTTCAAGTTATTTTTTATTTTTTATTCAAATATCTCAAATATTTCCAAATTATTCAAATATCTCAAGTATTTCCAAATTTATTTTTGGGTTTCGAGAATTGGATTTTTACTAACTCCCCTCCCCCTCCGTGAGTGAACAAAACCATTAGAAAAATCGCTATTTTTTGCCCAAAAACCCACCCTCCGTGAGTGAACAAAAAGTTTTTTAATACAAAAATTTTTTATAGAAAAAAATTTTTGATATATAAATGATAATTAGTATAATGAAATCTAGAGCTAATTCTGTTTAATTTTAAACGAATTGCTTTTTAAAACATAAATTTTATAAATTTAAATTAATATTTGCTTTCCAATTTTTGCAAATTAGGATTTTTTTAAATTTCGAAAAAAATATTTTTTATAAAAATTTATATATGAATATTTTTTTAAAAAACAAAATTAACCCCCCTCCGTGAGTGAACAAAAATTTTTTGTTCACTCACGGAGGGGGGGGGGAGTAAGTTAAAATTAAAATTAAAATCAATTTTCATTAATTTTATTCGGCAAAAAATGCATGAATTTACTACTCCCCAGAAAATTTAGAGTCACGAAATAAAGAACTAGAAGAAGAACTTGGCCTTGAAAGGAAAAAAAGAATTAAAGCTGAAGAGGTATCATTACGAAATTATACCTCCTACAAATGAATTATCCACCAATAACATAAGCCTCAAAAACTTCCCTATTTTCTCATCAAAAGAATACGATTTATTCCAAAAAGCTACCAACAGCCAAAATAGCCAAAACTGCACCCAAAATAAAATTTCTGCTGAAAACGAAAGCTTGAAAAAGCAGGTTGAGATCTTGCAGTACCATTTATCCCAGATAAACGAAAGATTTGAAGAATACATTACAAAAATAAATAAAGGTGAAAATATTACAGAGTGAGAATTTATTGACCCTTCCAAAGCATCTGCAGCTTATAGCTCAGACTTGCCTGTTTATACAGAAGAAGCTCCTCTTATAGTAAATCGGTCATCAGAAATATTCATTGACATCCCTTTGGACGCAGAAACATTGATTTCTCAAGATGTTTACTCACAAAGCATGCCAGAAGTCCTTGAAGAAAATTCGACAATAAAAGATGAAATTTTTATTCATCAGCTACGGAAACAAGTCATCCATTCAGGGCTAATTAATTGTGATCTCCAAAGGAATTACTATGAATTGCTATGAAAATTTAATTTATTGAAAGAAAAATTCAATTTAAAAAGAAAATTCGTGACTTATCAAGAACAAAAAATTATTAATTTGGAAAAATCAGTAGAATATTTGCATGATCAGTCAAGCAAAATTATTGGGCTGATTGATAAGCTGGAAAATGGAAACTGGCAAAGGGAAAGAGCTTCAGAAACTCCTGCAGGCCGAGGAAAGATAATTAGGCCGATTATTTCTTCTATAGAAACCTCAATACAAAGAAGATCGGTCAGGATGCTTACAACTATGCCGAATCATATGCATGCTGAAGAACCTATAGCAGTTATACTTTTTTAGTCAGTTTTCAGGTATATATACAAGCCAGAGATAATTTTTTAAAAAATAATTAATAACCATTTCAGAAAAAAACAAAAGGATAGATTCAATTCTGAGCCAGTCGACGAATCATTCAAAATCCGAAGCCTCGAAACCAGTCTAAGAATGCAAACCCTCTTCAACCAACAAATGCGAAAAGGCTATGAGCTTGCCAAAAAAGAAAGTGAGTCCTATAAAACTCTTTTAGAGTCCACACAAAAGCAAACCCTTGAAGTCTACAAAAACGAAAAAAAGAGATGAAAAGAATACCTTGAAGGCTTCAAAAACTTATGCGAAAAAGAACTGTCCCGAAAGCAAACAGAAATCAATAAACTCCACGAAGTCTTAGGCAGCTGAATTACGAAGTATATGGAATTACAAGAGCAGACAGGAATCCCTTGTGATAAAAACAAAAAAGGCCCAAAGCACGCCCACAAGCGAACAATTTCTAAAGAATACATGGTCGATTTGGAATGCTTAACAAGGCAAACAAAAATTGCTATAAGACCTTCAAAGCTTGATTTAAGCAGCTCCCCTTTCCATATGAAATTCAAAAAGCCAAGATCAGTCACAGTAAAGTGCCAAAGTGGAGATCAAAGCCCACCTTTGGAGCTAGATTAATATAAAAAGTTGATTTAATTGTAAAATGGAAAACGCCGTCGAAATCCGAACGCCTGAAGCCGAGCGATACAGGATTTGCTAGTGGGGAAAGCCATGTTGGCATTGGCCGTAAACCAGAACCTAATAATTAATTAAGTGTATGTAAAATGGAGGAACAAAATTCTTCTCAACCTGTAACAATAGTTCAAGAATTTTCTGGTCCTGCAGGAGTTGTCACCATTGTTTCAACTACCCAAGATTCTTCTAACTCTAATACAAGCCCAGAGCATAATCCAGTCGTGAACCAAAATAAAGATCTTTATCCAAAATTGCCAGATACCACTCATAACATGAACATTACAACAACTTCTAATGAACATCCTATTAATGTATCTAATAATGAAGAAGCCAAAGAAACCCAGACAATAACCAAAAGCGACTTGCCGAAACATACGATTAAGATGGTAATTTCTATGTAGCAATCTTCTGGGACTTCAGTTAAAGTCCAATCTCTTAGCAAAAATGATGATCCTTTGAACCAGCCAATTATTGCGAAAGTTGAGGAAGTCAAACCTATGTGTTTTTTACGAAGGATCGCCCACAAAGGAGATATTTTTAGCCAAAAAATGGTTTGTCGACTAGTTTGGCAAGGCAGCTAATTTTTGGCAACCAAAATGCTCCTAACTCTCCCTTCCTTGAGCAAACAAAAAACATTTTGTTCTCTCATAGAGGCTAAATTTTTTTTCAAAAAAATCTCAATTCCAAAAATTAGAAGCTAAAATTACTTTAATTTGCAAGCCATTTACAAATTAAGAATTAGCTCTTCCACTAAAGAGACAGAGCCAAAAAGGTGACATCATGAACATTTCTGACCAAAAGGGCAGATCATCCCAAACAAACCATCACCCACCGCGATACCTCGCTCTTACCTGGTTTAGCTCTGGCGCGTGCTCCTCCTAAGGTTAATTCTCCTAAGATATGCTGAGCTGTGAAACCCGAGCCTCTTGATTGCACTGAGGAGCAGCTCTTCTTGTAATCCTCAAAGTTAAACCGCTGTTTCTGGGCAGGAGTTTCTCAAGAGAAAACCAAACCCATAAATAATATTTCATGAGAGAGAAATTAGCAGAGTTAATTTCTCTTGACTCAATGCAATTTATTTATTATCACTTATATCAAAATAATTTTTTATAAAAATAGGGATTCTTCCAATGATTTTGTTTACCTAGAGAGGTCATCGGAGGAGTAATTGGCTATTCATCATACAATAGTATAAACCACAAGAGGAAAAGACCAACTCAAGTGAAAAAAATGAGCCTAAGGTGCAGCAATCTAATGAAGTCAGGGGAAATGTGCAAGTTACTGTCACCACGACGAGTTACGCTGCTGAGGAAAGCCAGTCTCCTAAAAATGTAAAAGAGAATAAAGACCCATTGAAGAATGCTCCTGAAGAAAAATACGATGAAGAACAGAAGGAAGAAGAAAAACTTGGAGGAGATGGCCAGGAGTATGGCAACAGTCCATTAGTGACAACGATGCATAAAAATGATGAAGCTCAACAAGTTGCATCTACTAACTCCCCATGAGTGAATAAAAAAAATTTTGTTTGATGATGAAGGTGGTTAATTTTTTTTAAAATTTTATAAATAAAGCAAAAATTAATTTAATTTGTAAAATTTATGTTTAAAAATGCATTTTTTTTCAAATTAAACAGAATTAACTAGAGATTTCATTATGATAATTATTAAATTATATAGCAAAATTTTTTTCGCTCATGGAGAATGGGTTTTTTTGGGCAAAAAATAGGGGTTTTCAAGAGTTTTCTTCTCTCACAGATGTGGAGGATTAAAGGGAAATCTAAGAGGAAAAATCGTGATGCTAAAGGCCAAGCTGCTTGCAACGCGTGCTTATTATTTTAGTGATCTCTAACTAAGCAGTAAAAATACTAAAAAATGATCTCATTCCAATATAGATCATTTTTAATTAAAATAAAATGTATAAGCCTATCAATTTACTAATAAATCTGCTTAATGATTTTTCATACTCTCTAAAATAGCTGCATTTAATATCTGTTCATCAGGAGAAATGCCTTCGAATTCTTGCTTGGATTGCTCAATAATTTGTCTGAGGATATCTTCTTCCACTTGTCCATCTTCATGTGAAAAATAATTGTGCTCTGGGTAATCTTGTTCATAAGCAGGCTGTTCCCACTCATTTCTTACTAATTCTTCGTCATAGAACTGCCTTGCTAACTCTTCGTCCCTCTGCTGCCTATTTCCCGCTTGTCTGTCTTGCCTTTGATTTGCTGGTCTTTGATAATGATTTGCCGGCTCTTTATGTGCTGGATTTTCTCTTCTTGCTGGTTGGCCCCTTCCAGAATTCGGACGGATCTGCCCAGCTCGATTGTTAGGATTAGGTCTAGCATTTTGGTTTGGATTAAATCTTTGAGGGGGTTTTTGGATTTCTCTTTGTCCAGCAGCTGGATCTCTTGGCTTTTCTCTGTTTATCGCATTTGGCTGCCTTGGATTATCTCTAGCGTTTGGTTGGCGTGGGTTTTCTCTGTTTTTGATAAGATTAGGCTGTCTTGGGTTTTCTCTATTTAGAGCATTTGGCTGCTGTGGATTTTCTCTGTTAACTCTAGCATTAGGCTGCCTCTGAGCCTCTCTATTATTTATTAATTTCGGTTTTGGATTTTCCCTTATCGGATTTTGTTGCTGGCCTTGATTTTCCCTATTTGCCTTTGCATCTTCCTTCGCATTCTCTGCATCAGGCATCCTATACCCACCTCTAGCTCTTGGCTGAATTTCTTGTTTCCCTTTGTTCTGTATTTCTTTATTCTCAACACGCTGCTTTGGCCTATTTTGCACAATTTTTCCCTCATTTTTTCATTCTTGATACTCTTCTTTTCTCTTCTGATCCACAATCTTTTTTTCCTCTTCCAGTATTTTTTTCAAGCAGGTCTTCTCCTCTATATGTTTTTGATAATTTTTCAATGGGATATATTTTTTGCATGTAGGACACATCTCAGTCCTATTTGCGCACATTTCATAATGGTCATTATATTCGTCATTAGGGATTGATCCTTCACAAAACTGGCAAAATTTAGGGGCTTTAGGACAGACATGCTGATCAAAAAACCTTGTTTCAAATTGCATAAAGCAATGTGGGCAGGGTTTAGGCGCATGAACGGTTTTGTCATGCTCCTCTTTTTCTGATTTTGATATAGGCTGGCCGCATAATGAGCATTTTATGGTATTTCTTTCACAGTGGATCTTGTGGAGCGAGATTGATTGAATAGGAATTTCTTTTCCACTACATTAAACTTACCAAATATCGCAAACTTCGTTCTCCATTTTGAGAATGATTATATACTTCATTAAGACATAAAATTTAATTAATTTTTAATAAAATTCATAATTTTTATACAAAATAAGCTGATAAATTGAATATTTTTTATCAATTTATCTATAAATTATTTATTAGATAAAAATGGGAGGACTGCTTACTCGATACAAACTCAATGCTTCAGATCCCTTAGTTGCCCACTTAAAAGAAGCAAGAGCAAGAGATATCGACGAAACCATGGAGTATTACACTGTCAACTACCCAAACACGTATACTCTGAACTATGAGGATTTTGATGATTTATTTAGTCCAATCTTAAGCGATGTAACTAGCTATTTCGATAGGCTTAGTCAGAATACTGAACAAGTGGATTTATTTGAGACGCTAGCTTTGATAGTTTTGGCCTGCCAATCTACTGTGCAATGGAAGGTTGAGCATCTGTTTCAGCTGTTTGATTTTGATAACTCAGGAACTATTGATATGAATGAGTTAGTTATGACTATTGGAGCTTTTACTAGAGCTTTAGGAAAAATAGGGACTGGGATTGTGCCGAATAAATCAACTATTTTTAATGTAGCAAGACAAATTTTTGACGAAATTGATAAAGATGAAAGCAAAACACTGAGTTTAGAAGAAATTCAGACATGAACTGAAAATAATGAAGAATTTCAAGAAATTATGGCAATTTTGTCTTCGAGACAGTCTTTTCAGCTTGCAAAAATCAAATTCGATAAAAAAATAACGGTTTTTGATGAAATCTTCCAAAAAATAGCTGAAATCATTGGAGGAGACAAAGTGGCGCATAAGAATATTTTGATCGAAGAGCTCGAAAAAATAGAAGAAATCCAAGAGCTCGAAGACGCTGAAGTTCAGCTTTTGATCAAAATGATGGCTGATGAAAATAGTGAGCTCGTAACCGAAGACAATTATTTTGAAGCAATGAAGGACTGGGTTGCTTATTCAGTAAGTGACTTTTTGAAGACTGGAAAACTAGATAAGGTCGAAATCAGGGTGCTAATGAGCTTTCAAAGAGGAAAAGAAGTGACCCTAGACAAAGTGGAAGAAGTCATGAGGGCTGTCGACACAGAGAAGAAAGGGTATATTACAAGAAGAGAATGGCTGCAATATGCCAGTGGCGGAGACATTCACCATGAAAGCAGACTTTTAAGAGGAAATCTAAGACGAGCATTTAACGACTGTGATGTTGATGGATCTGGGTCGATTTCTTCACTGGAAATAGAGAATTTAATGAAAGAAGTCTTGAGAGGTTTAATTTTATCAAAAATCGATCATAATGCTGATATTGATGACCTTATTAATGGAATTACAAGTGATATCATTCATATGTCAGAAAAACCTGAGCTAAGCTGGCTTGAGTTCAAGAAGTTCTTCCCAATTATAGAAGAAAAAATTGACTCAACTCAAAAGTTTATTAAAGAATATCTTTAATTTAGCAAAATCAGTTGTAATTAGAAGCTTTTATCATTTAAAATACATGTGCTGAGTTCTCTGTTGTTAATTTAATTAAATATAAATAGAGAATATAATAAATAAATGTCAAAAATTAATACTGCATTGCCTAAGCGATCTTTCATTATGTTAATTAACCCTTATTGATATTATGCTGTTTTCTTAATCTTTACTAATTTTCTATAACTTTTTATATAGTTTTAATAACAAATAATATGCCAAAATAATTTTTTTTTCTGCTTGCTATATGAAGGACACCTTAAAACCGAAATTTTACTCGCCGCTTAGGAGTTCATCTTTAAGCACAGAATCTCTGAATACTACTCTAGGAAAAGATTCTTATCACTGAAGCTTCTCCAAAGCAAACAGATTTACCCACAAGCAAATCACGTCAACCCCAGACTTCATAATCCCTCCAACTTCTTTATCAAAAAGATCAACTTCTTTTGGCTTCGGCAAAAGATGAGAGCCAAAAAACGACAAAGGCAGAGATTCGCCCCCACCCACATGTTATAGTCCGCCAAGCTATTTTGCTGTACATTCAAGAGCTGTTAATTTTAGTTCTGGAGTAACAGCTGAGCGAACACCAATTAAAACAAAAATTGTCCCAGGGCCTGGAGCTTATAATGTAGATTTACCTTTTGGAAAAAATAGCCCTAAGTTTACATTAAGGCCAAGAATACAATTTAAAGAGAAATATTTAACGCCAGCTCCTGGGACATATAACCCCAGCTTTAAAATTGTTGAAAGGTCAAACTTTTCAAAAATCGGGTTTGGACATGGAGAAAGAAAAAATATGAGACAATTAGATGAGAGCCCTGGGCCTGGGACGTATGATTTGCCAGGAATTTTTAACAGAAGCAATAGTGGGATTTTTGCACCCATTAGAAACCAAACTTCATTTGCTAAAAAAACAGAGGATTACAGTTTTTAATATAATAAATATAATTTCATTATTGATAAGATTACTTAAATTCTTGTATTCCCTGTAAATTGTTGATAGAGAGCGACCTTCTCTCTGAGCAACTAGTCGGCAATTACTCAACCGTTAGAACTTCATTTGCCTCCAGCTTCAAATAAATCTCTTTTTCCACTACTCCAAGCCAGATTCTCAGAGAATAATGAATACCCTTCACTGATCCTGAATAAGGTAATTAACCCTTATCAGGTCTTGCCATTTTAAATTGAATAATTTCATAATAAATGATTGTCATTAAACAAACGAAAACATTTTAAATAATTAATTTTATTAATTATACTGGATCAGGTATTAGAAAAGATTGACTTTTATAGGAAGATTATAGAGCTAAAATGAATAATCTTTAGAGATAAATTAATTTAATTCAAAATGTCAATTATTTTCCGTACTTATGAATAAAAAACAAAAACTTTTACCCAAAATTTACTTAATAATCAGTTTCAAACAAGCCTTAACTTTGAGATCAGTATAAACAAAAATGGGATGCGTGCCAAGTAAAAACAAGAAATCCTCTCACGTTAATAAAAGTTATCCACAAATCCGTATTAATCCTGGGATGTTTATATTAGAAAAAAGCGACGTCTTCACTGCAGAATATGAAGTTGACCACCAGCTAGGCCACGGAGCATTTTCAACTGTTTATCAATGCATTGAAAGAAAAACTGGAAAAGTGCGAGCCGTTAAAGTAGTTTCGAAGCAGGCCTTAGGTAAAGATCATATGACTCATACGTTTAAATTAAAAGAAATTCAAGTTCTAAAACAGCTTGATCATCCCAATATTTTGAAAGTTTTTCAAATTTTTGAAGATAAAAAAAGTTTTTATGTCATCATGGAATTTTGTTCTGGTGGCGAGCTATTTAATAAAATCGTTAAAAAGAGGATTTTCACAGAGCAAGAAGCAGCCAAAATAATGTACCAGCTATTCTCAGCAGTTGCATACTGCCACTCAAAAAATATCATCCACAGAGACATTAAACCTGAGAATATTCTTTTAGATGAAAGAAATGAAGACTACACTATCAAAGTGGCAGATTTTGGAAGCTCAACTATTTTTGACAACAAAACAAAGATATCAGGCTGCTATGGCTCTGTATATTATATAGCCCCAGAAGTTTTGTTAAATTCATACAATGAAAAGTGTGACGAATGAAGCTGTGGGGTTATTTTGTATATATTATTGTCTGGAAGGCCACCTTTTAATGGAAAAACTGATTCAGAGATCTTAAGAAACATAAGGACTGGGAATTTAAACTCAGAATGGCGTGGCTTCGAATACGTTTCAGAAGAAGCCAAAGACCTTATAGTAAAGCTCTTAGACAAAAACCTCTTATCAAGAATTACAGCCCAAGAAGCTTTAGAGCACAGCTGAGTCAAAAAGTATAAGGATTTAGAAAATCTCAGCCAAGACCATAGCAATCAAACCCTTTCCGGAGTTTTGCAGCAGCTTACTCATTTTAACTCAAATAGTAAGCTGAAAACCGCTATTTCGACTTTCATTTCTGCCCAGCTTGTATCTCAAGCTGATACAAAAGAGCTGAGAAACGCTTTCCGCTTGCTTGATAGAAATGGAGATGGAAGAGTCAGCAAAGAAGAATTGTTAGAAAAATATAAAGAATGTGTAGGAGGAATTGACCCTAGCAAACAGGTAGACCAGATTATGAAAAATGTAGATACGGATCATAGTGGGTTTATTGATTATACAGAATTCATCCAAGCGACACTGAGACGTGAAATTCTTTTTTCGAAGAAAAACCTGGAGACTGCGTTTAGACTTTTTGATAAGGATGGGAGTGGGTCAATTTCTGCAAAAGAGCTGAGAGATATTTTGTCAAATGGAGAGCTGCTAGATGATGCAGTGTGGAGAGATATCATCAAGGAAGTCGATCAAAATGGAGATGGGGAAATTGATTTGAGGGAGTTCCAGTCACTTATTATGGAAAAGATTTAAATTAGTTATTATAAATAACTGACATATAGCAAGACATTGATTTTTATATCATTATCTAATTATCCATTCATTAATAAAGTCAACCCTTATTAATCAAGTGTTTTACTTGGTTCAAAAACTTATCAAATAATATAAATGGGGCTTCCTAATAATTTGTTTTATTGAGTCATTGCTTTTACAAATTTATTTACTATGGCGTTAGATATTCACTATGATGAGTTGAAACTTTCTTACTGAAAAATTTACAGAAGATCATAGATTGGCGAGCAAAGAGAAGTAAAAGAGCTCTTGAATATATGAAGGCAATATCATGAGATCTTTGAGATGTAGGCGAAAGCATCATCAATTCCTTAATTTCTCAAAAAGATGATGAAAAAATTGTAGATGTTCTTCGGATTATAAATTGTTTAGCCTATTATAAATATAGTAGTGGGGAGCTCGATTTTCCTTCTTTAGATACTCTTTTAAACTCAAAATTCAAAGGATATCTAATTTATTTGCTCGAAAAACAGTCATCAATACCTTCTGATACAATTTTGAACTCAGCATTTGAAATTATTATATCAAGCGAAATTATAAATTTAATGGGACACCCTGGGGAATTAAATGCAGAAGGGGGCTGAAAAAATCCAGAATCGATTATTAATTTTGTATCTAGCTTATACTTATTCAGAAATTTTCACCTCAAAAATTAATGTTTTTGAAAGAATTTCCCAGAGAAAATGTTGAGAATGTAATAGTGAATATGCTGGATTTTTCTTTAAGTTGCAATCAATGCATAGATGAAGTTTTTACATTTACCATAATAATGTCAAATTACTTCTTACCCTTCAATTTTATATTTTCGACACCATTTAAAATCGATACTTTGCTAAAAAATATAAAATCAAGCGAAACTCTTGCTAATGTTTTAAGTCTTGCCGAAAATTCAGTATTGAATGAAAGCACATTAAGTATAATTTTATCAGAGATTGATCTTTCTTTGTTTGAAGACACAACTATATTGGTAAACTTTTTTTGCGGAAGTAAAGAAATTTTAGCCCATTCTTTTAATTATTTTAAAAATGAACTTAAAAAATTTGGAGACAATCGAAGTGATGTTATGGTTAGCATCATTCTAGAAGCTTTTACATTTTATACATTGAATGTTGATAAAAAATCAGCATGGGATATATGCATTAATACCTCAATTGATGAGTTTATGCAAGAATCTGAATACTTTAATGATTTTAAAGATGGCCTCAAAGATCTTGCGGATGCTCAATTAGCATGCGCTTGCTATTCTCCTGATTTTCTTGATGCTTATTTTAATTGCCTTACATCGGTCGATTCAAAATCGCTGAGTGAAACAAAAGAATATCTCCCAATGTTTGTTTTATATTTGAAAAAAGGCTCAAATAAGGATATATCAAAAAATAAAGTCATAGCACAATATTTTTGTAGCTTGATTGATCAGATAAAATATGATATTTATTCAAACGAAATGGAATTTATGTCTTTTTTTAAATTACATTTTCATATCTCCCAGAAATCCAAAAAGAAATTGCAGAGCATCTAAAAAATGTTTTAAAACCAGCATTCAAACAAAAAATTAAAAAAATAAAAGACAAGAAAAAGCTGATACTTTAAAGATCAAGAAGTCTGAGAATAAGTGAAAGATTTGGAAATTAAAACCATGCCTTTCTTTATGAAAATCAATATCTAAGCTGGAGAAAAACTCGGTAAAATCAATTCCATATTTCGAAAATATCATCAATAAATTTATTGAGACTGTGAAAAGTAAAAATGTTTTTGGATTATTTGAGATACATGAAGATGTTAAAGATTTATTAGATAACTTTAAATTTGATGAAATTGATTATGAATCAAGTAAGAGCCCAGAAACAATTGCTAAATATTTTCTTAGTCTTATTAGTGTGCCTTTAACAAAATTGTTTGCAGATTTTAAGAGCTCTTGTGATAAAGCATTTGATATAAATGATATGAATTGCATATCTGATGAAAATGAAACATTTCATCTTGGTGAGAGCAAGATAGAAAAGAACGCTTTTTTGGGAATTATATCAAAAATAAATAGAATCATACACATAATAAAGATTCTATTGAAGTTATTTTTATCTTATATCCAAAAAATATGAAGCTACATTAGCGAAATTACTCAGAATTCTCTTTTGAATCAATTTTTAGATAAAAGGCTTATTCAAGCAGAACAATTAAAAGAATTTTTAAATTCATTTCTCTATAATATTGTTTTCAGCAACGACAAAGAAGATTTCATTTTACGTCAATTTTTAGCTTTGTACTTTACCAAACTCTTTAATGGAACTTTAGATGAAATAAGAGCAGACTTTATTACAGAAGAAATACAGACTGTTATAGATATGCACTTGAAAAAACCACAAAAATTAAATAAATCCCAAATAAAAGAATTGAAAGAGATTTTAAGTAGTCCGCCAGTAAAAACTGTATTTGTTGATCAAAATATTTGAACTGAAAACTATGCAGATTTATTTGATAGAACATACTTCACTATCCTTCCTCGAAATATTTCTGGAATCACTCTATTCGGAGGAACAATATTGCTACAGCAAGATTTATCAGAAGAGTATGATGAATTTCAATCATTTGCTTTAAAAATAACTTTCATTCATGAAGCAGCCCATGCGATGAGAAAAAATAAACATGGCGCTTATAACCCTTAATAAAACTTCAACAGCGATAAAGGATCTTTTTTATGACATTCCTCATGAGTTACTTAAAAAAGACCCAAAAAATGGAATCGAAAATGAAATTTTTGGCGTTTACTTCACAAAAATAAATGAAGAGCAAATCGAGATTTTAAATAATTTGCGAAATTGAGACCTGGATCTTGGTACTTTTCAAAACAAGTTAGAATATGCTGGCCAATTAAATTCTAAAACTTATAAGCTCGCTCGAAGAAAACATTTTATATCGAGAACAAGAAATACGGATCATTGCTATGGCTAGGTGAATTAATTAACGCATTACTGATTTTATAAATATAAAAAATAAATATGATCTCCACAAGAAAAATCAGCGCTAGGTTTTTCTCTAACTCCCCCCCCCCCTCCGTGAGCGAACAAAACCATTAGAAAAATCGCCATTTTTTGACCAAAAACCCACCCTCCGTGAGTGAACAAAAATTTTTTTAATAGAAAAAATTTTAATGGAAAAAAATTTTGCTATATAAGTGATAATTAGTATAATGAAATCTAGAGCTAATTCTGTTTAATTTTAAACAAATTGCGTTTTAAAACATAAATTTTTGCAAATTAAATTAATATTTGCTTCCCAATTTTTGCAAATTAGGATTTTTTTTTAAATTTCGAAAAAATATTTTTTGTATAAAATTTATATATAAATTTTTTTTAAAAAAAAAAAATTAACCCCCCTCCGTGAGTGAACAAAATTTTTTTGTTCGCTCACGGAGGGGGGGGGGGAGTAAAGACTTATTTTCTGGATTCTCTTCTTCATATGCTAAATATAGACCTGACTATCCTGCAGATTTATTTTCTCATTTATCTTCCCTTACCGGAGATCATCAAGTCGCCTGAGATGTTGCAACAGGTTCAGGCCAAGCCGCATTTCCTCTCTGCAAATACTACAAAACAGTCATTGGCACTGATCTTAGCTCAAACCAAATAAACAGCGCAAAACAAATCCAAGCATCAAATTCTCCTATTTTCGAAAGTCTCCCAGCGGAATTATCATCAGAAACAATAGACACTCACAAGTATTTGACTCACAATAATGTCGATTTAATTACAATTGCCCAAGCTTTGCACTGGTTCAATTTAGACCAGTTCTATGATGCAGTAAATAAAGTTTTAAAGAAAAATGGAGTTATTGCAGCTTGGACTTATCAGTTGCCTACAGTAAATAGCCAAGTTGATGAAATCATGATGGAGATCTATGAAGGGGTTTTAGGTAAAAAATATTGGGACCCCCAAAGAAGACATGTAGATGAAGGATATGCAAATTTGGAATTTCCTTTTGATAGAGATGTCCCGCTACCACCAACAAGGGATATTAGAAAAGAGTGGAGTTTGGAAGACTATTGGAATTATCTTCATACTTGGTCAGCATTACAAACTGCAATTAAACAATTAAATGCAGATCCTTCGCAGCCATTTTTTGAAAAATTTTTAAAAGTTTGGAATAGAAATGAAATAAAGACTGTAAAATTCCCAATTACCTTTTTAATAGGAAAGCCAAAATAATGATTAAAGCATTTTTAAGTAAAATTTTAATGCAAAAATTACAAATATCGTTTAGTAAGCTTAAAAATTATGACAAAAATGAATAAAGCGGCATCAAAATAGATTGAAAGGCTATTTGATGCCTTTACCATGTTTGCAATTAAAATAATAAGAACTCTGACTATGATAAAATTCATAAGATGGAGATTTGTGATGCAAAAAGAAGGTTCAGTGTTCGTCAATTTCCCAAATAAATTTTCTGCTATTCCATAATCCAGACAAGTTTGTGTAGCAGTACCAAGTAGGAAAAAAAGATATGATACCAAAATTAGCGTCAAATTCAATACACTTTGAAATTCTGTAAAGATTTTGGCAAGAAACAGAATCCCTAATACCACTGCCATAATTAATGGTCCATCAAAATTTGGGTTTGCGCATTCAACTTCTTGATGCTTTCCATATGGTTTCATACAGAGTCAACAGAAATTGTCCCCACATATAATGCACTCCATATGTTTGCATCCTTCGTTCTTTTCTATACTAATCCCACAGCTTGGGCATGACTTACAAAATACACTTTTTCAAAGTCCAGAAAATCAATCATCTACATTACTTTTTAAATTTTTCAGCCAGACCGTTCAAGTCTCTTTTTTTTCTTCCCAGCAATGTTGGCAAGCTTCACAATAAAATTGGGTTTGATTTTTATTAAAAATCCCAGCATAGTGGCAGTCCTGTTTTGGGCAAAATTTTATATCTGGTGCGAGTTTTAGATATAGCTTAAATTGAGATTTCCATAAATTTTCTTGGTCATCTTCAGTAAGAATTGTTAAGAGCTCTTGTGCAGATAAGGCAGATGAGCATTCTGGCATCGGACATTTTAGAACTACTTTAGAATCTTCTAGTTGAGATCGAGCTCAGCTTTGTTGGCACTCTAAGCATGCACGACAGCCGCATTGAGTTTGGAGAAAGTACTCTGAAGGCTGAAGCTCTAACTCCTCTGTGAGCGAATAAAATAAATTAATTCGCTTACAGATATGCTAATTACTTGTTTTAAAAATTATTAATTTAAAATTTTAGTAAATTTAAAAAAATCCCAATTCGCAAATATTGGAAAGCGAAAACGAATTTAATTTGTAAAATTTTATGTTTTAAAATGCAAGCTTTTTTAAATTCAATAGTATAAACAGAGATTTCTTATAATAATTATCTTTTATATATCAAAATATTTTGGATAAAATGTTTTTATATTAAAAAAATTTTGGTTCGCTCATGGTGGGTAATTTTTATCCCAAAAACAGGGATTTTTCTAATGGTTTTGCTCACTCACAGAGAGGCGGAGTAAGCAGACTCGGCACTGTTCCATTTATGACTTTTATTTATACGAAAGAATAAAGTGATTGAATCGTGCATTATATTTATATATAAAAAATCCTGAATTATTAGAGGTCTTTTGAAATAAACGATTAACTCTATTAAATAAGCTAAACGCTAGTGATTATTAGTTACTCTTCAGGGAAAATAGCATAATAAGCTTTGAATATTAAAACTCCAATATGCACTACCACAACAAATATAGAGACCAGCCTAGGGGAATACTTAAAATCATAAATCGAAGGCACATCAATCATTTCTCTTGAAGCAATATACATGATAGGTATGGCAATAGAGACCAAGACAATAGTGATAGCACCTGCAATAGAAAGAATGCTTCCCTAAATATTTTTTACCAAATCATACTCAACAAATGCTAATAGTAATGGCAGCAAAACCACAATAAGTTTTATAATATAATCGCCTAGTCTAACACCAGCTGGTTTTTCAAAACCGTATATATAAGTAATAAGGTTATGAGCAAGAGGGATTGCAACTAATGGGAATAAGGATAAAATTCCAACAGCTGGGGATAGCACAATAATATAAGCAATAACATAGGTCCACCATGGTCTCTCAGCTTGAGAATAACCAGCTGAATAATTTCTGAAACTAATATTATATTGCCCATATACGCCTGAAACCGCTGCTGGAACGATCAGTCCCATTGATAAGTATATAAATAAGGACGCAAACAGTGCATATGTCAAAATTTTTTTAATGCTGGTCGTTTTTTCTCCTACAAATTCTATAATGCTTGGCAGTGAGGTCTGATAAATTGATGCAAATAAAATAATTGGCAAGCTGACCTTTTAAACTTAAATTAATTATAGAAAAGTCTCCTGCAGGCTCGCAGGCCACTATTCGGATTATGCATAGAACTCCACTGCTTGCTTGACTGTCTGCATACGGCCTTTCATTGTGTTGTTACTCGCAGATGAAAGCTTGAACTCACTTCCTCGGTCAGAGACACTTACCATACCAACTGGATTCGCCTTCCAGAAAATTTGAAAAAAATCTAGTCAGGCTATTTAACAAAATAAAACTTGGATCCCAAACGCAACACCTGATTTTTGTCCGATTGCCCAGTGACTACCTCGGCTTTGCTGATCTTTTCCTTTCCAACTCCAGTGAACGATTTCCCCACAAGCAAAACCTTGCTAGTATTCAGTCGGCCAAACCCTACATTGTGCTCCACCAAATAAAATCTGGCCGGATATGCATTTCCGAATGCTATCCTCCTTTCCTCAAAATCCCAGCTTTCCCAATGAGCCTACCAGCTACAGTTGTTAAGAGAGCAGGCTGGCTCACATTTTAATTTATAGCAAGCTGATCCCAATATTATAAATGTCAGCTGCTTTATAAGAGCCTGGATCAATAGAGTCATCACTATCAATAGCTGTATTTGTAGCCAAACTGGCTATTGATAGCGTCAGCACAATTAAAATATTAAATAATGAAGCGCCAGTGATCACATTTTGTATCACTTTTTGCTCATGCATTTCAATCAATGTCAAATAAACAGAAACTCCCGTAAAAATTGCCAAGAAAAACCAATACGTTTTCCGGCAATCACTAAAAAATCCTTCAGATTGATAGATATCACAAGTATCTAAAAACCCAATTTCTAAATTTGAGGCAAGTGAGCTAGAAAAAACAATTGAATAGCTGGCGAGGCTTAAAATAGTGTCTAAGATCATGCCGCTTAAGTAGATTTTTTTCCAGGTTTTGCCAAATAGGACATTGATCATCTCACACATATCGATTCTTCTGTGAGTTATGTCAGGCTGACAATCTCTTCCTATTAGAGGATCATGGAGCTTTGTTTTATTTCTCCCAAAGAGAAGCTCTTTAAATGAAGGTCTTTGGACTGCGAGACCTTGTTCTTCAAGCTGTAGAAGGGCTTCACATCTACTCATTACTTCGATTAGTTGGCAGGCCCAAACATAACCTAAAACGCAACAAAAGATTGTATAAATGCCTGAAATCGCCCAGCCGCTCATGCGAAAAGCATAGGGCAGGCCAAGTAGACCTGCGCCTACGATTAAGTTCATGGTAAAGAAAAGACCAGTTATTGCTCCTATTTGGTGTTCTTGGGCTGGGGCAGATTCGTCAGAGACCTTTTTAGAAGACATTATATGTCTGGAGATTTATTAATTCATAAAATAAAATTCTAATAGTTTTTCAGATATAATTGATGCTATGCAGAAAGGCAATTGTTTAAATGATTGTAGATATATAAAGGAGAGATTTTATGCATTTTTATAACATTTTCAAGCGAATTTTACTTATAGTGATTATTTTTGAGCCTTTTTATTTTAATCATATCGATTTTTCGACGGTTAATAAATTGAGGTTAGAAAATTCATTACTACGTAATATTCATAATAAGCGGATTCTTTACTCCCCCAATCCTTGATCGAACAATGGCTTGCCAACGTTCGATCAAGGATGGGGGTTAAAAAAAAAATTATATATAAAAATAAAATATATATATATTTATATAATTTTTTTTATATAATTTTAAATAAGTGGGTTAAGAGTATTTAATAATTATCTTTACAGCAAAAAATTGAATTAATTTCATAAAATACCCATTTTTAATATTTTAATTTTAGGTTACCCCTTTAAACTGTATAAATTTTAATTTGTTCCTTATTGAATTAAAAATTTTAAATTTTTAAAAGAATCTCTATTTTTTAGATTATTGAGTTTTTAAGCCCAGATTGATGACTAAAGCACTTTGAATGGTTGATTCCATAGCTTTCTGTCGTCTCAAAATCTCTAACAGCAACTTCATTAGGCACATCTTCCCAAAATTTTGATAACTAATATATTTTTATATATATATAAAAATTTGAATAATATGAAAATCGTTCGATCAAGGATGGGGGTTAATTTCCCCCATTTTTACAGTGAATCGCTCGATCAAGGATGGGGGAGTTAGAGAAAATATGATTGCAAATTGCAAATAACTCTTCCTAAAACTTCAGATTTTCTCATTTTAGATATAATAATAAAATTCATAATTAAATTGCTTACGTATTTCTCAGTTTAAAAATCATGGTGCTAAATTGATTTTAATTCTTTGAAAAGGATCCAGTAAAAACTTTTCCATAATATATATTAAGCTAAATGCCACCTGAAAAAGATTTGAAAGCTTCTGACCACCATCAGCCCAGCCAATTTGGAGCACTAACAGGGCTATTTTTTACAATGAACCTTATAATTGGGGCAGGAATTTTGGGTTTGCCTTATTCTTTTAAAGTGGGTGGATGGCTGGTTTGTGGACTTTACACTGTTATTTGCTGCTCGCTAGGCTATATCTGAAGCAGTCAATTAGTAGAGCTGACAAGTAGATGCTGCTATTACCTTCAGTTAAAAGAAAAAGGGATTTCCCTTAAAAAACCGACTTTGAAGCAGATTTTATTTGGGAAAAATAAGAACAAAACTGACTTAGAAACTAATTTAATTAGCAATGAGGATTCTTCCTCGTTTGAAATAACCAAGAGAATCGACATTTCTGAGATGGTCGAAATAACTCTCGGCAAGAAATGGAAAGCAGTTTATTTCTATTCTTTTGTATTGACATTCCTCCTAACATTGTCAAGCTATGCTGTAATATTTTCAAGCTCTTTAGCTTCAAATTTAGAAATAGGATTTTTGGATTCATGTGACATTTATAAATGCTCTGAGTTTTCATGTGAATGCTGGAAAACTTATTGGTTCTTTTTGGCTATTTTTTCAGTAATAGTAGTCTATTTGACATTGGTAGAAATGAATGAACAAAAAGTAATCCAAAATATAATTACAGGTAGCTCAGTATTAAATATTATTATTGTCATTACACTATCAGTTATCAGTATAATAGAAGATACAGAAATAGATAGCGACAGGCCTTTAAACAGAAGTGATTATGATATAGCTAATATTTCCAATATCGGGATAAGCCTTCCTATCATTTTATTTGCATCAATGATCCAGCTTTCGTTACCCAGCATCATAGAAAATTTGGATGATAAAAGAACTAATGTAAAGCCGATATTGAGAAATGCCCTGATAGCGTCTCTGCTTATTTACTTGCCAATGGGATTTATAGTGCCTATGGCTGTGTCAAAAGTATATGGACAGTATAATATTAGCTTTAGAAATTATTCTGCAGGTTATTCTCAAGCTGAGAGACCGTGGTGGACTTATATTTTTTCGTATTTTATTGTGCTCTCCCCAGCGATAGGAATTTTATCAGCTTTTGCATTGATCGCGATACCACTTGCCCATAATACAGAGTCCTATTTCTATGGGATTGGAAATAAGAATATTTCAAAACGCGAAGATTATTTAGTAAAACTATTAGTGGTAGTTGTGCCTTTGGCTCTTTCTACATTTGTGTATAATTTGGTAAAAAATATTTAGGGTTCTATTATGTCTGTTGCTGGAGCTATTAGCATTTTGATGGTTCCTGTTGGGATACCACTAATGCATATTGCAGGAAGAGAACTAATTGAAAAGGAATCTGTTTACGATTGTAAATATTCTCCAAGAATTGCTTCCTTAATAATTGCAGCTCTCCACTGTGGAATTTTGATTCTCAAAATCTATTTTTTATTTTAGGAAACTTAGAATTTATTAATTAGATTATTTATATAATGCCTTCATAATTATTTTTTCTTATAAATTAAAATATTTTTGAGCTTAGTATCTACATTTTTTTTCTTTATTGGGTAAAGAACCCCTTGATATTTTGTTTTTATTTTCATCGCCCTTTTCAAGTGTTCACAGTCTTCTCCACAAAATTGAGAATCGTGCCCCTCCATGCATCTTCCTAAAAGCCTTCTTGTGGTTGGGGACAATGACCAATAATCCTCATCTCCTTTAAATAAAGAAATCAATAATGACGGAATTTCTTCATTTCCTTCTGTCTTTAAGTTCTCTGTGTAGAAAAATGTCTTTGCATTTTCTGCAACTTTTGAGGTGTGGATTAAAGATGTCCCCATAGAAGAAAACATTGAGTCTCCTATAGGAGATGGCCTAGGCTTTTTATTTTTCTTTTGTAAGCGTGAGTATTGAAAACTTCGATGGCTTAATTTTGGCGGACCACTTGATGCTGATTTATTGTGGCTTGGCCTGGCTTTTGAGATTTTTTGGTATTCAGATAATCGCATTTCCATTATTTGTTTATAGTCCTCAAAGAGCTTTGTTTGATCTTGATTAAGAGTCAATATAAGCTTTTTTGCAGCGATTTTGGCTAGTTCAGCTAATTCATCAATTTTAGCTGTATGCAGACTATTTGTAAAACTATTATTTGTATCACCATAATTATATTGTGCTTTTTCGTCTTTTGTGTTACCACTTGCTTGGAATCAATTATTTTTTGAATAAATCTCTGATATATTTTTGGCTTGGCTTATTCTGTTAATGTTTTGCTTTTGACTGTTAGAAAATTCTTCTTTAGCTACTTTTGAGTCCTTTAATTCATACTCATTTTCAGTTTTATTAGGTGGGATAATTATTTTCTCTTTATTATTTTGCAAAACTATACCAGCATTTTCTGTATAATATTCTTTGTCAGGAAGATTATTCGAATAATTCTGAATAGTTGCTTTTCCACTATCCTTATCTTTAAAGCTCATTATGATTTCCTTTCCATCATAGCCGACCAGTGCTCCTTCAAATCCTATTTCTTCTTTTATTTCGCTATCACTTTCTTGATCTTTTGTCAAATTATATCTTTTAATAATTTCATTAGTATCTATTTCTCCATAAACAAAATCACTCCCATATTTAACTTTCCAAGCGTATTCTATTTGCTTAGTCTTTTCTTCTGCTATTCTCCACAGCACGTTTGTTTGAAACAAGTTTTCTCTAATTTCTTGCAATTTCCTTCTTTTTCCTATTAATTTTTCCTTTAACTTCCCATTTTCTTTCTTAATTCTTTCAAAGTTACTTCTGGCTCTTTCGTATTTTTCTTTCAAAATATCCACATTAATGTTTTGCCCTCTGAGCTCATACTCGAGCTCATGAATTTTTTCTTTTAATTTTTCTATTTCTTGCTCGTTTTGGCTTGCGTTTTCATCTTCATTTGATTTATTCTTATGCTCTTCTAATTTATCTTGCCATTTCTTTCTCTCTTCTAAAAGCTCTTCACACTTATGTTTTAATTTAAAGAGATCAAGTTCTTTTTCTCCTAAGATATTTTCCAGCAATTCCTCTCTATGAGTATTTTTTTGGATTCTTTCTACTTGGCATTCTTTATCTAATGTTTTTTTGATAACTTTCTTTTTAACTAGTTTAATTGTCAACTCATTTCTCAGTTCCTCTACATCTTTTTCCAATTCTTTTGCTGCTTCCTCACTATCGAATTTAATAAGATCTGGAGTATCTGTAGGACTAGGAATATCTGTATGCATTTGGCAAAGAGAATCATAAAGATCACAAAGTTGGCCTGTTATCCTAGAAAATCTTATATTTTTCAGTTTTGATTGTAGCTCTTTTAACGATTCTAACTCAGGAGAAGAGCAAAATCTAGGCTCAGGCACTTTTTCTTTTTCTGTCTGAGAAGATTTTTCTTTATAATTTGTTGATTTGGCTTCTAGTGGACCCTCATTTATATTTTTTGATAATTTTTTAAATGTTTTTGTTAATCCTATGATTCCACGAATAATACAATTTCCTAATTTGCTGTCCTTTTGTATAGCACATATTGAAATATTTTCTAAATATTTTTGATATTTTTCTCATTCTCCATTAATTTTTAAAAAGCTGCTCTGATAAGTATTTTCAAGCCCTATTTCAAATTCGTCTAGATCTTTATCATAGTGATCGAGCTCATTATCACAGAAGGCATTAGAATTTCTTTTGTATTTAATTACATTCACAGAAAATGGTCTTGCATCAGGAGTTTGTGTGATTTCAAATACTTCATTTAAATTGTAGCTGTATTCAGATTTGTAATCATAGTCATGAGATAAGGATTTTCTTCTATTGATTGACCCAGCTGTTGAAGGTTTTACTGGAGTAGAATTCGTTGATTTTTTGGAAATCAATTTTGGATAGCTTGGCTTTATCATTTAAATTATTGAATATCTATTTTAAACACATTTTAGTTTTTATATTAAGCGGAAATTCTTTAAAAATATTAATCTTACTTTAATATCATCATAATGACTCTTTGAATATTATACTACTCCATTTTTAATAATAATTTCCTTTTAAATTTAAAATAGGCATAAAGCAGATTGGCAGGATTCTATTAATAAATGTTTGACAAAACTAATCCATTCCATTTGGAGTCACATTCACATTTATGAAAAAATAAATTTGGAATCTACGCCAAAGGCTGGATATTGATAAAACACATTCGCATTTATAAAAAAATATATTTGGAATCTGCGCTAAAGGCTGGATATTGATGAACAATTCTCTGCTAACTTTAGAAAACATAAAACTTAGGCTACTCAACAAATAAGAGTCATTTGGGTTTTTAAATATAAGAGAAATTGATAAAGCTTTATTTATTGAATAAAAGCTGACTATATTGAAAAGCAGAGCTTTACTTAATACTTCTTAATTTCAAAAAGGCATATATATATGCTATTAAAGTTTATAAACAGTTAATTAAATTGACTCCGCAGGACTATCTTTGGTTGATTTGTGTAAGATCTCACAATTAACGGATTTGAAGAATTAGAGTCTTGAAAAATAGTGTCTATAGAAAATTGAGGTAAAAGCTGAGCTTGCCATTTTTCAAGAGCTATTGGAGGCGGGATCATGGGAGCTTGCGTCTGAAATAGTAAAATGGCAATCCCTTGATTTCCTTCATCAAATTCATAGCATTTGCAGCAATAAAATTCTGTATGCAGTTTAACATTGAGTGCAGAATGGCATTTATTAAGTTGGATAAACATTGAACAGCAATGCTCATCATTCAATATTGATTTTATAGGAACCCTAAAATTAAAGCGCTGGGCTCCTGATAGTGCTTTAATCTATGGCCTTTCATCATTTCTATGCGCATTGACTACTTGAGTGAGCACTCTTTTATTTTTTTATTAGACATCATTGTAATACTATAAGTTGATATAGTTATTTATTCTAAATGATTAAAGAAATTAAGCATTTAGCCTATTGATAATAAAGTTTTGAATTCTAATTTTATCAAGCTAAATTACTTACCATCATAATTATAAATTCCCCTCCATGAACGAACAAAACAATTTTGATTGCTAGCAGAGGGCTATTTTTTTTAATATAAAGTTTTTTTTTTAAGAAATTTAAAAAAGTCCCAATTCGTAAAAATTGGGAAGTAAGAATTATTTTAATTTGTAAAATTTATGTTTTAAAAGCAATTTGTTTAAAAAATATAGCTAGAGATTTCATTACTTATATATAAAAAATTTTTTCATAGCAAAAAAAGTAAGGGTTTTTCAATGATTTTATTCACTCACGGAGGGAGTAAGTAAAATTTAAAGTTCTTTTCTTAACCCATTTTTCTGACGAAAAATTAGGTATAGACACAGTTGTTGCAGATCTTCTAATCTTATTTAGCTGCACTTTTGGCCCAAATATTTCGATCTTATTATTTTTACAGCTTACATGCCTGCCATGTATAGACTTGATTAATTTTATATCATCTTCGATCAAGCTTGTATTTATGATATGTTTCTTTTTCACTTCAGTAAATAATAAACTTGAATTTAAACTCTGGGTATGCATTCCAAATGGCTTTTTAGGGAAAGCAGGAACCCTTATTGACTTATTAAGGTCAGAAATCTCAGTTTCTTTTGGCTTCTTGGAAGACAGCTTTTCAATTAGTTTAATATTCGCAGTGATCTGATTTAAATCTATAAAAGGGTTGTTCATCAATGATAGGTCAGTATTATTTCTATTACTCTGACGAGATGATATTTTTGGTAGTAATGAAATTGGCGCTTTCTTCGGTTCGTTATGATATGACAAGGTAGATCAAGCCTTACTACCCCTTCTGTGAGTGAGTAAAAAATTGATATAAATAGAAATTTTTTTAGAAAATAGAAATATCCCAATTGAAAAATTAAAGGCTGCTCAAAATCAAACAGAATTAGATAGAGATTTTATTATCACTTATATATCAAAACATTTTTTTTTCATAAAAAATTATATATATAAAAAACTTTTTGTTAGCTAACGGGGAGGGGATTTAGTTGATTTTGAAGCTTTTTTCCAAGTTTGTGACTCAAGAATATTTTCTATATCGCTGCTTTCTGTTGATTTCATAAAAATTTTAACGGACATGAGATTTTGAATTTTTTATTGGTTCATTATAGATTTTAGAGATTCAAAATTTTGGGCAAAATGCAATAATTTTATCAACCTATTTATGAAATAAAATTTATAAATTCTAAATAAACGGGAAATAACATTGTTAGATAATAGATAGCATATATTTTAGCTCTGTTTAAGTCATTCTCTAATTAAGAGTAATAATCAGTCACATTTTAATTAGCTCATCAGAAATAAGATATCGGTATTTTTATAGCGATAATTATTTTGAAAATTTCTTCAGTAAAAAATGCTAAACTCAAGAGCATTTATCTAATATTATAAAATTATTAAAATAATTTAAATATTTATATTATGCATATACAAGAAAGAATTTATTTTAATATCATTATTGCAAATAAAAAATCTATGCTTTGTTTATTTATTTGAGAGTCAAAACCTTTTATATATAATTGTCGTTTTACTAAGATCGTTAAATAATCAGTTTAGGCAATGCGCTATCTTATTTTTTACCGCCAAAAATAAGCCACTCCATTCCTTGCCTCTATTTTACAACATCTTTGATTATAATGAATCATAGCAATATTATAGTAACTACTTTATGCATTATAATGTGATTTATAGCACATTTTCTTATATATTACACACTCTATCTTTTGCTGCTAAATATTAAGAGGCTTAAATAATAAAACTTAATGAAAAAATTAGGCAAGCATGGAGGAAGGCTAATTCTTAGAAATCTTCCATTTAGCCTGGATGAAAAAGCACTCAGAGAAATGCTTGAAAAGATTGGAGAAATAGTCGATCTTAAACTTCCATGGGAAGAAGCTAAAAAGCGAAATAAAGGCTTTGCCTTTGTGGAATTCGAGAAGAAAAATATATCAGAAAAAGCTATTAAGCTCCTTAACAACAAAAAAATACAAAACAGACAAATTTCTATCGATTATTCTTTAAGCAAAGACAAATATAATCAAGCTCTAAAACAAGAAGAATTAAACAAAGAATTCAAGCCACACAAAGAGCCTGAAGAAGAAAAAAAGGAAGAAGAAGCTCCCAAGCCTAAGCCAAACCGTTTAGACAAAGGAAAGTGTCTTTTTATACAAAATCTGAGCTTTGACACCGAAGAAGAATCTCTCCAAGAGTTCTTCAGCCAATTCGGCAAGCTGAAATCCGCTAATCTTGTATTAGACAAAGACACAGGAGAATCCAAAGGCACCGCCTTTGTGACTTATAAATCCCAAGAAGACGCCGAAAAAGCCCTAGCAAAATCCAAAGAAGAGGAAGGCCTAGTCCTTGATGACCGAAAGCTTAACATAATGATCGCTGTTTCTAGAGAAGAGGCAGCCAAAATAAAATCCGCCAAGCCTGCTAAAGTTGATAAAAGAAACCTCGCTTTAAGCAAAGAAGGAATTATTATGCCAAACTCCGAAGAATTTTCGACACTCACCAAAGAAGACATTGAGAGAAGAACTCGTGCAGCCCAAACCAAAAAAGAAAAATTAATGAACCCAAATATTTTTGTATCACAAACAAGGCTTGTTATAAGAAATTTGCCTAAAGCTGTCGATGAAAAAAAGCTGAAAAATGCTTTAAAACAAATTTTGATAAAAAATAACCCAGAGCTAGAAAATAAAAAATTATTTACACAGATAAAAATTAAAAGAGACAAAGACAAGTTGGACTCACATGGGAATGCGATTTCTAGAGGGTTTGGGTTTGTAGAGTGCAAAGAGCATGAATATGCATTGACTTGTCTTAGAGGACTGAACAATAATGATAAAATTTTTGGAAAAGGAAAAAAGCCAATTGTTGAATTTGCCTTGGAAGATCATAGGATGATCAGGCTAAGAAAGCTGAAGCTTGCAAGGCAACAAAAATTGAAAGAAGAGCTTAAAACAAAATTAAAAACTGAAGAAAAAGAAGAAAAATCGACAAAAATGGGGAGGGGTAAGCGACAAAGAATGAAAAGAAAAATGATGAAGGAAGCTCGAGAAACAGAAAAAATTGAGGAAAATGAAGTTTTTGTAGAGAAAGAAAATAAAGTATCAAAATCTGAAGGCAAAAAGAAAAAAGATGCTTCATCTGAAAAACCTACAAAGAGAAAGAGGAAAGATGATTTTGAAATTGAAATGATTGAATTTGAAGATTCTCCCAGCAAGAGAAGGGTGAAGAAAGATAGTAAAAAGAGCGAAGAACTTAAGTTGGAAAATCTAATTTCAGAATACAGAGCGAAGTTGTTCAATGGAATCGAAGATGACTAAATAATTTTCTTTACTAGCAATTCGTTTAATAATGAGATATAAACTTATAATAGAAGTAAGATTTTCCTAGCATCCCTTTTGTCTGTGCAAAAAAATTTTGATCGCGAATGGGCTTATAAGAGAGATATTTTATTCAAGTCTCTGCATGGATTATTACACAAATGTGAGTGCCAGAATTTAGTGAAAAAATCTATAGTAAGATACTTCACTGACATAATTTTGGCAGCTTTTTTATCTATCATTACCATTATAGTAGCTTTAATTAAATTAAAAATTTTTATCAATTGCTTTAAATTACCTAAGATTTAGTTCTCAAAAGAGTCATCAGCAGCAGCTAAAATATATGAAGTTTGAGTCTTCATTGGCTCTACTATATCTTCAAGCTCAGCTTTATATTTTTCGTACTCATTATTCAGCTCTTCCACTTCTATTTGATAATTCGAGTAAATTTCATCCTCAATTTGGCTTGTGACGACTAAATACTCATCAAAATCTAAATAATCAGCATTAAGCTCAGTAAATCGGTTCGAGTAATACATCATAAACTCAATAACTCGCTCTTTAGTGAGATGCAATTTTATGTCTTCCGTATAAGCTGGCTTGACGATTTCTTCAGAATATTGTGAAATCTCTGGGAAAGAGTCGTAGTAATTGACTGAGTCTTCAAAAACTTTAGGAGAAACTCGATAATTTTTAGTTACATGCTCTGTGGCATGGTCCAAAAATGCTTTGGTCTTTTTTTGGAAATTTACTATAGCATGCTCATAATGCTCTGATCTTGGAGGATATTTTCTGCGCTCGATTCGGCATGCCTTAACTGCTGGCCAATAATAATTATAGTCCCTTGCTTGAATTTCTGATCAGCTCCCATGAGCCAAAGATGGATTTCACGCGTGAAAATCCAGAAATTCCACATGGAAGCCCATTTTTAGCTCGTGGGAGCCGATTAGAAATAACGCCAAAAGACTATAAATAATAGAGTGCCTGAATTTGCTTTTTTATCTAAGAAATATTCATTTCTTGTATTTTTGGCTATGAGGTTCAGTTTTTCTAGAGAATTATCCTAGCGAGATGCAGATATAAGTTAATTAATAATAAGATTTATGGCCAATAATTGTTGGAATACTCCTTTCTGATTTTTTGACAGATTTCAATAAAAGATTCCTTGGAAAGAATTTCTACTTTAAGCATATCATTTTTTTGATTTTTCTTTTGATATAAGTAGACGAGAATTCCAGCTGAAATAGCTATAACGCATCCTGCTATTGCTAAATTTTTCGAAGGAACTTCCATTATTAAATATCAAGTTATTTGGTTATTATCATTAATTATTCAAAAATATCTATTTAATTAAATTTTTCAAATATTAACGAGAATCTTTTAAACCTAAAAGTGCCTGGATGCCTGATATTTGAATATAATTTGCATTGCTATCTAATATAATTAATTTATTTTTCTATCTATTTCTTATTATTGTCCTCCAAGATAATGTCAATTCTAGCTAACTGAATCCACATTTCAATTAGTAATCTGAAATTTGTAATTCTATATAAAAACTACTTTAAATTCAGAGACTCTACTGTTTTTGGATTATATTCAAGAGTTGCAGATCCGTCTTCGAGGTCAACTTGGATAGATTTTGGAGTCCCCAAAAGTAAATTAACTAAAAATTCTCTTCACATTTTTTCTGGTTCTTGGAATGCTGGGGCACAATTTTCATATAAAACTCTTAAATAATTTCTGAAAACTGTTTGCAATAATGGAAACTCATGCAAGTTTGATGATACAATAGCTTCAAATATTCCACCCCCTGGGATTACTATATAATCAATTGATCATTGCTTTCATATCCCAATTAATTTTTTGATTGATTCAAAGTCGTATTTACTCAATTGATTTTCTGGCAAAATCAAAGTTGGAGGGGCTTCAGGATATTCAAGAATTAAATAAACTCCTCATAAATTGCTGATAATCTCATAGCTAGAAAGATTCAAAGTAAACCCGAATTTTGATTCAGATAAATTCCCAGAAGAGCTTAAAATTAGTCTTTTCATATCATCTGGATGGGCAGCCTATTTTAATTGTACTTCTAACACAGTTGTTTTTGGTCCCACTTTTAGAGGTATTTTCTCAGCATTTTTAGTCGAAAATTTACAAATAGCCATTGGTAAAAATCATTATTTTGCTAAAATGTCTCAAGTAAATAATATAGTTAGGGAGGATGAACTGTACGGGGCTTTTTTATTATTAAAACCTTCTGCGACGGTTGTTTTTAGAGAACAAAATGAGTCTTTTACTCATAATGGAGCTGAAGAATCTAGAATAGCAACAGAAAAATTATTTTCTTGTAAATATAATAAAAGCTCTTGCTGCAAATTTAAGGAATATTCAAGTAAATTTGAGATATCTGTTTCAATTGACACGGGGATAAGGTCTCTGCTTGGAATTATGATAATTTTTGGGTTTAATCTATTGCCAGAGAAAATTTTTGAGATTTGGCCTCTGATTATATTTCCTTTAACAAGCTTGATTGCATCTCCAACATAAATGGCTTCAAGAATTTCATAGGTAAACTCCAGATTTCTATAACTGAAATCATGATTCGCTGCATTTTCTGCAATTTTTATAATTTCAATTGTTTTTTCTCTTGTATATTTCCCATATAATGCAGTTCACGCCAGCATTTCTGCAGCATTTTCATCTCTTTTTGACTAAATATGCTTTACAATTTTGATAAAAGGCTCTATTATAACTCTATCAAAGCATGAAAAATACAGTTTTTCAATCATTTGAACTGTTTTATTTCTTCTTTCTGTTTCTATTGCTTTTATAAACAAATAGCTCAGAATTACAAATTGAGATTTTCCATCTACTAGGTGTTTTAACGTTTTCTTGACTACTTGGACTAAGCATGGCCTCCGGCCATGCAACTTTGAGCACATATTTACAGTATGTCCGGCAAGGTTTTTGCGAAATCAGAAATGGACAGCAATGCTAGGTAAGCAATTCCATGACGTTTTTGGAGCTTAGCCAAAATCCGCTTTCAGAGTTGGATTTTACTTAGAGAGCGGAGGTACAGAATTGGAAAGGGAAAGCCCAGCAAGGTCTACAGGTAATACCTAAACCAATAGGGCAACTCTCTTACGTAAAACCGGAAGTTTTGAATTTTTCCCTTTTGCCGAAAGTCAGCAGAAATTCCATTTTGGGGATTCTGTGCGGACAATCTTCGTGCAGCCCAAGCAGCAGCCGCAGAAGTCCGTAGTCCGCCCACTTAATACAGGAGCTGAGAGGCAAGGAGGAGGCATAAGAGGAAAAGTAAACACTGTCCCATGGCGTCAAATGCCCAAAAAGAGCAAGATGGTGTCGATCTTTTCTCACTGAGGGATTCATCTCAACCAGACCCAGCTTGAACGATTTCATTGCAAAGCGGATGAACCCCATCCTTGGTGACTGCCTTACCAATATGCAGATTCTCCCCTGTAAATAAGATTAAGACTACTTGGACTAAATGAGAACTCTCTTCCACATTATCGATTATTATACTCCCTTGATTTGTTAAAACCGCTGCTTTACTCAACAAAATATCTCTTCCCAATGGGCCTAAAGTTTGTTTAATCGCTCCATATAATGATTCCATTTTTACAAATAATTTACATTTAATCCTTTGAGTCCTTTGAATTTTTCTTACTCACTTCTTTACGCTTTCTTCTTCTCTTTTTCTCTGATTTTCCTTCAATTTTAATTTTGGTTCCGCCAGTGCTTTCTTCTTTGTCAACATACTGCTGACAAAGGTCAGAAAAAGAGGGTTTTCCAAACGTTGGACTTCTGAAAAAATAAGCTTTTTTGGTTTCCTCTCCTGATTTTGGGCTACACAAATAAAATGGCGACGACACCGACCCGTCCTCTCCCGGAACTGTGGCGAGATTGGGGACCTTGCTGCGGCCTGAAGCCAATCCGCCCAGGGAAAGGTCTGGAATGGGTACTGGTCGTTTGTGTGCGGCTAGGTTTCCCTCCCAGTCCAGCAACGACGATCCTAGGGTCGTCCCGATAGGACACGGGGCAAAAAGGGTTTTTCCTCTAGGGACCGCTAGTGCCAATTTGGAGGGCATGGCAGGAGCCGACAAGAGCTAAGGAGTTAATCCTTAGCTCTAACCCTAGTCTGGCGACGTGAAGCACGATGACCCAGTTCGCCTACTTCCGGGATAGCATGACCAAGCCCCATGACCGGAAGGAGCTGAGTGGTAGCCTGTGGCACTTAGGTGCACACTGGGAGCAGGGCAAGGAAAGCAAGCGAGGCGTCCAAAAGGCGGAAGAAAAGGAATTTAACTAAGACTAAGCCTGAGTTTGGGCTTCCTTTATCTGAACATTTTGCGTCAGGTGGAGCTAGATTTATTATTTCTGATATATTTGGAGTTTTTACCTTTACATTTGATGAGTTGTGTGACTCAAATTCACTTATTTCCTTTAAAGGATTCCCAGAATTTACTCCAGCTTCGTTGATAGAATGATTGTTGTTTGATGTAATGTTTTCTTCGGCTTCTTTTTCATTATTATTGCAGCAAAACATAGAGAGTCATACAAAAATCTTGTTCTTCATTAACAATTTTAATTTAATTTTGAAATAATTATTTTTTAATCGTAAATATGATTTTTCATTGTTATTCAGAATTTGAAAAAATTGGAATTAGCGAATAAGTAATTATTAATTAATATATTTATAAAACTTTAATAGATAACAATGTGCTTAATATGCTCTTTTTTCAGTAATGTTTAATAATTGAAATTAGATGTGCTGCTTCTTAATGTATTTTAGAAACAAATTTTAATTTTTAAATAAAAATAAAATATCGACTGATATAAAGCTAAATTAGTTAAAAAGTAAACTTTTTGGCTCATGACTTTCCCATTTTATACAAAATAGTTCAATACTTTCATATTTTCTATAATAAATGCAGAAATCAAGACTGTTTTCTACTCTAGAGCCATCCTCAAATCAGAATAACAATCAGCATATTGTCTCTCTTTACAATAAATTAAAATCAATAAAAATCCCAAATTATCCATTGCAAGAATCTCGCCTCCATTCAATAGCTTCTCAGACACTTAGGTTTGTCCACTCATTTCCAGTTTATATAGAAAGGTTATTACTTTTTTCAGAACATATCACAAATATAGGCTTAACCTTTGAAAATAATCCTGAAGACGGCTATAAAATTTTGGATTATTTCACAAAGCACTTTATTGATTGTTTTTGCTCTCAAATTTGCCAAACTCTTGTTTGCGAAGATATAGGGCTATCCCCGTTAATACAAGACCAGAATATTCCTATATCAGACTTACTGAGAAAAGCAATGATGCAGAAATTAGCAAGGCTAATATGAAAAGAAATAAATACAGTCAATTTAGAGCAAGCGGCTATAAAACTCTTACTCCCCCCTCTCCGTGAGCGAACAAAACAATTTTTTTTCGATATTTTAATTCGCAAAAATTGAAAGCAATATGTTAATTTAATTTATATAAAATTTATGTTTTAAAGCACAATTTCTTTAAAATTAAATAGAACTAGTTATAGATTTCATTATACTAATTATCATTTATATATAATTTTTTTTTCATAAAAAAATTTTTGTTCGTTATGGAGGGTGAGTTTTTGGGCAAAAAAATGGGGAATTTTCTAATGGTTTTATTCGCTCACGGGGGGAGTTAGGTTATCTTGAAATTTATGGTTTTTTTAAAACTGGATATCTAAAAGAATTAGTGACTTATATTTTATCAGATAATTCTGACCATCCAGAAGCATGCATTCCAGGACTTGAAGATTTTTGCTTTATATTTTTTGGAGAATATCAGTCTTTTAATGCCTATAGAATTTTGAATTCAGTATATAGTCTAATTGAAAGTATGAAGTATAGAATAGAAAAAAATAGTGATTTTAAACCTAATTTGGCATTAACAGTTATGGCTGCTCCTAATGAATTGATATTTTTACAAGTAGGGCAGCAGATAATTATTGCTAATAATAAAGACAAGACCAAGAGGGTAACTGCATTTGGGAAATATATAGATGGTGAAAATATAAATAAAGTAAATTTCGACCCTATATGGTCATATTTCAGCCAAATTCATATGTGTATTGTAAATTTGGATGATGGATTTTATTGTGTTGATACTTCTTATAGTGATTAGATTAAGTTAGAAATAAATGTCCGAGAAATCCAGCTCGACCGACCTAGAGCATGCTTAAATTAAGTTAGTTATTTCTCCCAGGTGAGGTTTTTGCTCTACAGACCTTGAGCTTTTCCTTTAGCCGAGCCCTACCATCGGGTGAACGGGGCTCCTGGGATAGGATGGCTGGTGAGATAGACCGACATCAAGGCATGTGGGACGAAGACTGGGCAGCATAGGCTGCACGATCTCTGCGCAATTCAGAGTTGGCAGAGAGGTGAATCGTCTAAGGCAAGATGGAAGCAAGTCCACAGCTCATCGGACTCCGATGGAGGAGACCCAAGTTAATAGGGTTAATCGCATCGAAAATGGGTGTTCTGGCCAAGACAACAGGCGCGAGATGAGGAGATAAACTGCCTTGTCGTCACTTGCGGTGGGTAATTAAGGCCATAAGGCCTAGGCGGTGAGCTTTGGCTCCGCCATAAAATGGTCTTACGACCTCTAATAGTGACAAAAACGAATTTTATAGATCAATTGTCTGGAAAAGACTCAGTCCAAATCATCCAATAGCTCTTCAGCCAGGAATGATCATCAGGCTAGGTAAAATTCAATCAAGTCAAATTTTTGAGGTCATTTATATTAATAAAAGTGAAATTACAATCCGTTGGAATAAAGGAGAGCTCCACGGATTGGAAACAAAGATACGCTTAACTGAAAGAAATTTTATAATAGGAAGATCTGTAGAAAGGGATGACATTATACTAAATAATGATGAAATAAGTCGAAAACACGCTCAATTTGAATGAATTGGTGGAAAGATATATCTAAAAGACCTTGAATCAAGAAACTTTACTTACTTTGGGCTAAAGCGGAGAAGTCAAATAGACCACCAAGAATTTTCTGCATTTGAAAAAATCAATAATGATGACATTTTCTCAATAAATGACTATAAATTTCATGCCCAATTCCAAGATTAATAGACCCAACGACTACTTATTAATAAAATATTTCCGTAAATATCTTTCAGTCCTCTCACTTCTTGTAGCATCAGAAAAAAAGCTGTTTTTCCATCCATTCCACGTATGTCTTGGGGCTCCAAAAGTTTCAATTCTTCTTCCAAGCTCTTTAAGAGCTCCTATTACACAGTCTTCAGGCCTCACAATATCCCCTCCTACTGGTTTTTTCGTCATATTTGTGCTGACTCCTTCAGGCGACACAACTAAAACGTCAATTTTTTCTTTAATTTCTTCTCTTAAGCTTGCTGAAAAAATCCTTATATAAGATTTAGTAGCTGCATAAACTGTGGAATAAGGGAATCCTATATGTGCAGAAACTGAGGACATGTTGATTATTGCTGACCTCTGTTTTCTTTCTAATAATTTTGGTAGTAGCAGCCTTGTCAATAGAGTCATAGCTATGACATTGGTGTTTATCAGTTTCATAATATCTTCATTTGGCATGTCCTTAACTGGAGCCATTTTGTGAGCACCAGCATTGTTGACGAGTATGGAAATGTCTAGGTTGTTTTCTTCTATGAATTTTCCGACATTTGCAATGTTATCTTGATCAGATAGATCTAATATGAGCATTTCGACAACAACTTTATAGTTAAGCTCAATCGTTTCTTTAGCTTGATTGGCAGCTTCTCAGTCAAAATCAATAATTAAAATGTTAAAACCTAGCTTTGCGAGCTCTTGGGACCAGGCTTTACCAATTCCATTTGCCCCACCTGTGACGAGAGCCCAACTGCCTTTGCCATATCTTGATGGAAAATCGAGAGGTCTTCGAATTACATGTCTATAAAAAGAAGACAAAACTCGAAAGCCAGATCTCAGGACATAAAATGAGCCTAGTGCGGCAAAGCCATAAAGTGCTTGTTTTGGTGTTTTTTCAACGATTTTATCAATGCTTTTACTGATATGGCCTAACATATTATAATAATAAAATGTGAGACTATAAAATGAAAATGGAGATTCTAAAACATTCAAAAGGAAAAATGGAAAATTTAAAGATTTGAATATGAGACAGTAAAAAGAAAAGATCAATAATGTATGGAATTTTAGAATAAATAATTGAATAAATTCTTTAGAGTCCTGATTTTAAAAGTGTTATTATTGTTTTTACATCATAATTGCATTAGAAAATCCCTACAAATTATTTTATATTTTAATTTGTTTTATATTTTCACCCAATTCGCTACCTCAAAAACGATGTGTTTTACCTAAGATAGAATAGCATAATTATTCATTTTTTGAACTTAATAGTATTTTATTTGTGCGAAAAATGTTCACCAGCATGCCGAATAAATAACAAAATTCAATAATTAATTATATGGATTCTTCCTTTACAGGCAGTTTTGCATCTGAAGTCGTTGATGAAGACCTTCCAATTGAACTCCCATCAGACCGTGAGCAATGAAAAATTGACACACAATGCACAGTTTGTCAGATGTCTTTAAACATTCCTGGAATTTCACATTCACAAAAAAATTGTTGTATGTTTTGTTATCGGGGAATCTGTGCAAAATGCATTTCTAAGCAAGCCTTACATCCAGAAACCTCAAAACTAGAAAAAATGTGTATTATTTGCAGTCAAAAAATTATAATCACAGATTTTAATAGTGAATATAGAAAATTCAGGCAGGAAATAGCTGAATTGAAAATAAGAATTAATAAAGAAATAGATAACCGAGAATGCTTATCAAAAGAAAGAAAAACCTTAGAAGAAGAGATTGAAAATAATCAAAGCGATTATGATTTTCAATTAGATTTACTATTACAGAAAAGAAATAAAGCTACCTCAACTAAAGAAGATTTAAAAATAAAGAAAAAAGAATTAGAAATAAGGCTCAAAGATGCAAGAGAAAAGCAAAAAACTGACTTAAAGGTCATAGAAGAGCTGGAAAATCAAAAAGACAAAGAAAAACAAAATTATGAAAATAACCGAAACAAACTGTTTGAGATGAAGAAAAAATCAGAGGAATTAGTAGCTTTAAAACTTAAGCTATTAAGAAAAACTGAACAATTTTCAGGAAATTCTTTTAGTAATTATGAAGAAAAATCTAAAATTCAAGAAGTTATTGAAGAATTAGCTAAACAAAAAAGAAACGCTGCAGAGGAAAATGATATGCTTGTTATAGACTTGAATCGCACAATTAACTCTAGCATGAGAAAAGAAAAAGAAATTGAAAGGTTAGAAAAAGAATTAAACGCAAAAAATGAATATACATAAAATAGCGATGATGTGATGGTTGCCCATTATGTCAGGCATGTTTTTTGGAACCAAGACTTGCCCAGTAGCATCTGGTGATCAAAACGAGGATCTTAAGCATAGAACCCCAGTTTTGTGGTCTAATCCAATGGGCAGCAACTCGTGACTTCTTTTTGCCTAATAAACCTGTGCAGAATTTCGCTCGTGGAAGTTGCGACCTTACATATTCAGCATTAATCTAATCTAAAATGCAAAAAATGAAAAACCAATAAATCCTTTTGAAAACAAAAATCAAGATTTATTGGTGACTGAGGCTGAAGAAGACCAGCAAAAGACAAAAGATGAAAACTATGATGAAGGCCCACAGATTATTCTCAAAATGGACCCTGACAATTACCTAGAAAATGTAAAAAAATCATTCCATCAAGTCCAAAATAAACTTCTTGAAGATAAATCTAAAAACCAGATAATGGCAGAAAGTCCAAAATGCATAAGATGTGACTTATTTTAATTTTTTATGTAATTCCTATAATAAAAATGATTTCGCTTAAGAACATATGCTCGTGCTTGTTTTCTCCTGAGCCAGCTCAAGATCCAGATATAGGTATATCCCTAAGATAGCCCGATATGGGTGAGGGAAAGAGGCCAAAACTTCCCAATTGATCAGGCCAACTCAGGCTGATCGAACCAAATGGTAAGTGGCGAATGAGCCTCCTTCTACTTATTTTAGCCGATCCGAGTTGGCCGGAACAAGTAGGAAGTTTTAGCCTCTATCCCTCGCCCATATTAGGAATATGCCTATATATCAAGTGAATATTCAAGAGTCCACATGAATCCAGAATCTATAAGGTCGAATTTTTCTAATTCGAACTACATTGAAGAAGAAAAAAGTTCTATTGGCATTATAAATCATGAAGAAATAAAAGCAGAAATCATTGAAAAAGAAGAGGAAGAAGAAAGAGAAGAAGCAGGACAGGACAAAAATACCCCTAACTCAGACGAATTTGAAGAAACTGAAAAAACTCCTGATTATTGAAAAAGTGATCAGAGAAATGAAGATGCTCTATTAAAATATAATCGGCCCTTAATTGAAGCAGTAAAAAAATACAAAGATATTGAGCTAAACTACCTAATCCGCCCTTCCTTGAGCGAACAAAAAAATTTTGTTCGATCACGAAGGGGGTTAATTTTGTTTTTAGAAAAAATTTATTTATAAATTTTATAGAAAATTTTTTCTTTCGAAATTTAAAGAATCAAATTCGCAAAAATTGGAAAGCAAATATTAATTTAATTTGTAAAATTTATTTTAAAACGCAATTTGTTTAAAATTAAACGAGATGTCATGATACTAATTATCACTTATATATCAATTTTTTTTTCATAAAAAAAATTTTTGATTTTTACGAAAGGTGGGTTTTTGGCAAAAAAAAATTTTTCTAATGATTTTGTTCACTCACAGAGTGGGGAAGTAAGCGAAATGGAGCTTGACCATATTGCATCTGAAATTTTTACATATTATAAATATACATTACAAAGAAAATTTGAAGAAAAATTATTTGAAAATGAAAGAAATTTCGTCTATGAGCACATGTCAAAAAACAGCAGAAAATTCAGAAAAGCCATGAAAAAGCAGTTTAATACTTTAGTCCAATATAAAGACTTTGATAGAGACTTACAAAATAATATCGTGAACTCCAAAATGCTTTACGAAGTGCCTCAGCGATATAAATAGACAGCATTCCCACAAATTATTTGTGTTAATTTAATTAATCATTATTTCAGTTAAATGGAAGAACAAGTAAAAGTTCATATAAGAGTTCGCCCAGCCAGTCAAGAAGAAACTAAATCCAAAGATTTCCGAAAATGTGTAGAAATCAGTGATCCCCAAACCCTCAAACTTTATTTTCCTCGAGATACAATCCGCCCTTTCCATTTTGACTCAGTTTTAGAAGAAAATTCAACTGAGGAAGAAGTATATGATTCTACAGCAAGAGACCTAGTTGATAGTGTTTTAGAAGGATATCATGGTACTTTATTTGTATATGGACAAACAGGAACAGGAAAAACCCATACAATGGGACTTTTGAAAAAAGTGACAACAAAATCTGAAGGAATTGTGCCTGCAGCTATTAAACATATTTTTGAAAGAGTTAAAGAAGGCACAGTAACTCTGAGTTTTTTGCAGATTTATATGGAAAATATATATGATTTGTTGAATCCGACCAAAAAAACTTTATTACTTAGAGAAGATGCCAATTCTGGAATTTTCGTTAAAGATTTGACACAGGTGCCTGTTGACGATTTTTCTCAGGCAGCAAATTTGATTAATGCAGGGCTGTGTAATAGAATTATGGGCTCAACCAATGCAAATCAGACCTCATCAAGATCACATATAGTGCTTACATTAGATATTGAATCGACTATAAATGAAAAAACAATTTACTCAAAATTAACATTAATTGACCTCGCTGGCAGTGAACGAGTAAGAGGAACCAGCTCTTCAGGCCAACGTTTAGATGAAGCAAAGTTCATTAATGGCTCTTTAAGTGCTTTAGGAAAAGTTATATGTGCTTTAGCTTCTGAAACCTCTGGGCATATCCCATTCCGTGACTCAAAATTAACAAGACTTTTGCAGCCTTCATTGCGTGGAAAAGTTGTCATGATTGCAACAGTAGGTCCAAGCTATGCTTCAGGCAGCGAAACTATATCAACTTTACAATTTGCATCCCGATGCAAAGAAGTGGTTAGTTTTCCTGTACTTTATGATGAGAGAGAGAGATAATATTATAGGGAGTCCCAGGGGATTATTCCAGCCCCTACCCTTACACGGATTAGCTTCGCGCTTCAGTGGCGTTAAGCACTAATCCCAGCTAACGCCCTTTTCTGATGACGTCATCAAAAATGGTGACGTCGACATCTTTCGGGGAGACTCACCCGAACCTGCTTGGACCAAAAAACTTCAGCAAAGGACTCTCTTAACCTCTGGTAGTGCTCAGGGTATGAGGGAGCCGTCCGTTGCCTCCTTCTGGAACTACCTCTGCCATTTTACAAGCAACATAATGCTCCTCCAGAAGTACCTGCTTGGTATTGCGCCGTCGGTCTTTCGTCTGTGGTCGAGGAGAGGTCCAGTTAGCCCAAACCTGCTCCCACCCTGGAAACCACACCTCCATCCGACCCCGTGGCCCTTCGGGGCCGCCATTTTGTTAAGTGACCCCGAATTCGGAACTTCCTGTTTTTCTGTCGGACTGCGCCTTCGCCATCATGGAAGGCGTAATTTCACTTTATGATGAAGAATCTGAAAACCCTGAGCCTCAGCTGAAAATACCTAGTGGCTTGCTTGAAGAATTAGAAGAATTACGAAAAAAAGAAGAAGTCTTAATATATAGGATAAAAGAACTGGAGCAGCAGAATATGCCTATTTTTAGCCACAGTAATTCAGAAGTGATTTATTATTTATTGAGATTATTGTCAAAATTGACACAGACTTCAATAAAATTAACACAAGAAATGCATAAAACAAGAAATTCTATACCTAAAAGTGATAGAGAAATAGCTGAAGAGCAGTTTCCGTATCCGATTTCTAATTATGATTTTTCTAGTGATGAATCTTATATGGGAGATATTTTTGTGAAGCTTGACCAGTTTTCATCGACACAGATTGTGAATAAAGTTCAGTTTTTTGCGAAAAAATTGGTTGAGAATTTAAATGTGCTTGGAAGAGTTGCAATAGATGCGCAGTTTATGAAGTCTGCGATAAGAGGAATTCCTTATAAGCATAGAGATATAAAATGGTGAGGTTGAGGGAAAGTGGACTCTGAAGCGAAATTCTATGGAGTAGGTAGGATCCATACTCATGAAGCTGAAAATAGTGCCGAAGTATCTTTTTGAAGTAGGCCTTCAGGTCTTAGGAACCCTTGCTGAAGAGAGAAGATTTTTTATCCCACTAAGGTTTTTCTGCCAGACCGGCTCGACGGGTTTTGCATGCCCACATGATCCTCTTGTAGAGACCATATGGGGCACTCTACAGACTGTGGTCTACCTAGGAAGCTAATCCCTTGGACAGGTCTTTCAGATCGACAAAAATCAAAATGGCAGCCTTTCATTTTTCTCATCCGAACTCTGAGGTCTATAGAGACTGGCTTTTTAGGCAAATCGCTTAAAGTTGCCTGCTTCTGGTCAGTTTAACTATTTAATTTACAAGCATAATAAAGAAATAGTAGAGAGCTTTAATAAAGAAGCTAATGAAGCATTAAAGCCGATGATGGAGACTCAAGAGCCTGTTATTAGTTATGAAGAGCCTCCTGCAGTTATTAAATTTCCAGAAATAGTCAGTCAGGAACCTCCTCAGAGACCACAAATTAAATTAAGCGTAAAAGAGCTTATGAAAGCCAAAAAAGAAAATAGAAATGAGCCTGCAAGGACTGAAAGCATGGCAGCTCAGTTCACTACACAACAATCAACCATACAAGAAGAAATCCCTGTTAAGCCAATTTCGCCAAAGCTTGAGAGTGATTTTAAATTTTTAAAAGGATTTGAGCATCCACCAATAGAATTTTCTCCAAAAGCAGAAATCCAGATTGAAAATCCAATAAATTTCGAAGTACCCATTAAAGCGTCTTCTCCTAAAACTGAGAAAACTAAACCTGAATTAACAATAAAACAGCAAGAGCAAGAAACGCCAATCAGGTCTCAATCAGTTAGTATAAGCCGCATTAAAAATCATCAAAAGCAGATTACTAGCTCTCCCCAAAATAATCTTATTCGATCATGGAGTTAATTTTTTTAAAAAATTTATATATAGTTAGCGACACTGACTATATAAATTTTATAGAAAAAATTGTTTCGAGATTTTTAAAAAATCCCGCTTCGCAATAATTGGAAAGTGGATATTAATTTAATTTGTAAAATTTATATTTTAAAAACGCAATTTGTTTAAAATTAAACAGAATTAGCTTAAGATTTCATTATAATAATTATCACTAATATATAAAAATTTTTTTCCATAAAACTTTTCTATTAAAAAAATTTATTCGTGGGTTTTTGGGCAAAAAATAGGGATTTTTCGAATGGTTTTGTTCGCTTACAGAGGGGGAAGTAAAGAAGAATCCTTAAAAACAGTTTCTCCTTCTCCTTCGTCAAATAGAATTACTCAGAAAAAAAGAGCAGTAAACCCAAAAATAGAGCCGCGGTCAAAATCTCCTATATTGAAGCTAAATGATGATGATCTGCCAAGAAACTCAATAAAAAAATCAAACCAGAAGGAAAATGAAATTAGCATAAAAATTGATTCACGCTCCAAATCGCCAATCTTAAAAGCAAGCGAAGAAGGAGTCAGAAATTCAATCTCAAAGCAACAGGAGCATGAAAATTATTCAAAAAGTGATATAAGGTCAAAATCTCCCAATTTCAAAGTGTACGAAGATGATTTAGGAAAATCGCCCGTGCCAAAAGATATGCTAAGATTAAGATTAAACAGCGATAAGCAGCCCCCCGCGACAGAATAGCTTGAATTCAGAAAGGAGCCAAACGCTGAGTGTTTATACAACAGAGTGAAAATGAGCCAAACAAAAATTCCACCCTCTTGAATTTTCTGGTGACACTTACCTAACCCGAAGGATCAGATCCCTAGGTTAGTGCCACCCTCTGTAGAATGTCCTGATAGATTAGCCTACTTTAAAAAAGGAAAGAGATCCTGCTTTCTGCTTCATCAAGATGGTCCTCCTGCTTATAGGAGTGCGCCTAAACCCAATTTTTTCAGCATCACCATTATTTCTCCGTTTCCAAAAGGGATTTCACAAAAAGAAAATGAGCCAGTCAAAGGTATGAGCAAAACGCCTGAAAGGACAAGATCCATTACACAGCAAAAGCAGACTAGACCTATACAGTCTAAGTCACCTAAAGTGATAAAAAAAGAAGAGAAAAAGCTCCCTAGTGTAATTCCAAACGATGACTTTTTATCACAGCTAGAAAAAGAATTAGCAATAGTAAATGGTGATGAGGACGAATTAGACGCTTGACTTAAAAATTGCGATGTGCCTTTGCCTTAAATTTATTTTAATAAATGTAAATAATTTACATAATGAACGAACGCAAAATGGACCTTAGCGAACAGATGAGACTTCCAAAAGAAGTTAATAGGATACTTTATGTAAAAAATTTACCTACAAAAATCACTGCAGAGCAGCTATATGAAATTTTTGGAAAATACGGCGCTATCAGACAAATTAGGAAAGGAATTGCTGGGGATACAAAAGGGTCAGCCTTCATCGTCTATGAAGATATTTTTGATGCTAAAAATGCAATGGACCACTTGAAAGGGATGCAAGTAGCAGGAAAATATCTTGCTGTGCGGTATTTTGATAAAGACAGACTTTTAAAAAGAATTGAAATCAGGAAAGCAAAACAAGAGATCGAAAATCTTAAGAAAAAGCTAAGCTAATATATTTTTGTCAAATAATCAAGCACATAATAGCATTTATTTTATATCAAATGTTAAGCAATTATAGCTTAGCTTTCTTTACAAACACAAATAAATTAAAATTGATGATTTATTTTGATCAACCGAAACAGCTTCTCTAAGGCATTGATTAGAATTTTTGAAGCATAAATGAATTTAATTGAAAATAGCCTATATATAGGGTTTAAAAATGGATGAAGATCGTAATAAAATCTTCAATTTTTTTAATAGGTAAAATCTTCAATTAACTACTGATGCATTTTAAGTATGAAACCAGAAATTAATTATCTTTCTCAAGATGGAATATATTGAAATTTTTCAATGTAACTGCTGCTGTAAAAATTTCAAGCATCGTTACTCGCTAGAAAGACATATTAAGGTAGTTCATCAAGGATATAGACCATTTTCATGTGGGTGTGGAAAAATGTTTGCTACTAAAGAGCAATTAGAAAGGCATTGCAATAGTAAGCATACTTTACAAAAGCCGTATAAGTGCGAAAAAGGATGCAATAAAGCTTTTTCTTCGTCAAGCGCAAGGTCTTATCATCATAAAATGATTCATGACCTTAAGAAATTTGCTTGCCCAATAATGGACTGCAACAAGCAATACTCTTCAATCTATCATCTAAGAAAGCACTTATCAAAATCTCATGATCAATTAATTCAGCTAATTAATTCTATAACTTGATTTTTAGTATAAACTGCTAATATTAAGTTAGCCTTTATTAAAAGTTTCTTTCCATTTATAGTTTTTTTATTACATCTTTATTTATTAATTAAGTATAGTCTGCTTTACTAGCTCACATATAATGTATAGATAGAACTGAGATAGATAATAACCGCAAAAATCAGTGTGATGGGCACATATTTTGCATTAAACTTGCTAGTATATTTAAATCATTTTTTTAAAGTCCTAAATATCTGAGATCTGGAATCCTAAATAGACAGATATCCTACGAAATTCATGATTATAAAATTTTTTTGTTATTCCATGTCAATAAATATGGTTTTTTTAGTTTTAAAAAAGCTTCACTTGTAAGCAAATAATAGTTTGAAATATTTACTTTGAATTTTTTACTCAGCAAATGAATTTATATAAAGTGTTTGCCTATATATACTTGATAGAAACATAATAAGTTTTACTTTTTAGTTTTTATTTAAAATATTTTTTCTATTTGAGCAAGAAAGGATCGCAATTAAAACATTGAAAAGGGTTTGCTTTACTAATATATTCCCAGCTAGCAAATTAAAACAAAAATTAACAAGGATTATCATTATAGAAAATGCCTTTTTATATGCCATTTATTTAAGCTAGATTTTGATTTTTGTATCAACGGGAAATCTTTAATATTTTTAGCCTCAAACTTTAGACTTAATATTTAATTTCTGATTAGATGAGTCGTCGGGTATACCGATCAGAAGAATTAGATTACCCTAGGACGTCGTCAGGACGTCTAAGTTACTTACTTGCGGACTTATATACGGTTTCCACCCTCTAGACTTCTGTAAACCTGGCTACGGGTGTCTTCCAAAGGTCAAGATAAAGCCACTGGATCAGAATCAGTGAAAACTGAGATGAAGCAAGTGTTCAGCAAGTCCCAAACCTAAGTACTCAAACGGCACAGCCATTCATATGTCACCTGCAACAACCGGGGGAGGACCCCTTTAACGAAGACAAAACCCACGTTCAGAAAAATCTTAATATTTATTAACAATTAATTTTATAAATTTCATAAAATCATTTCTTTATCAAATTCACCTCAATTCTATAAAAAATGCAAATTATTAAATAAAACTTTTAAAAAAATTGTCAATAAATTGCAACTGATAAGCTCTCTCAATCGCATAGCATTTTTAACAATAAAAAAAATTATTTCAATATGAAATTGAATGTTAAATTTATCATATTTTTTTACGTTTGTATGACTATAAATATCTCCTCATCAACTCTTCATCTTCTAAACATCACTAAATTTCAAAGCTAAAATTACCATTCCAATATTTTCCTATGCCATTAAATATTTTCTCCTACCTTGCTGCGATTAATTTTGTCTTTATAAATTTCTTTACTCTAAAAGATTTCACACATTTGAAGAAAAAAATATTAAAACAACTCCTTATGGTAACATTTTACTTAAATTAATGAAACTCCAATAAACTTAATTTATTATGGAGCCTCGAAGAAATGAGCCTTTAATCGACAAACGTTCAGATTTTTCTTTTTGCAAAGCAGTTTATCACTTAGGTTCTTTGAGTTTACCTGTGGTGGTGTCTCAATTTTTAAACGTGGTGATCAAGCTTACGAGTTTTTTATATGTGGGAAATATAGACAAGTACAGATTTGCAGGAATGGGGTTAGGATATTCTTGAATTGTTATAATTGGGGTATCTCTATCTATGGGATTAAGTGGAGGATTAGACACTTTATGTGCCCAAGCTTTTGGAAGAAAGCAATATCATTTAGTAGGAATTTGGTTTCAAAGAGGCTTATCAGTTATGGCTATTGCTTATTTTACGTCGCTTTTATTTTGGTTTAACTCAGAGACGTGGTTTGTGTTTATTGGAGTCGATCCTCGAATTGCAAAATATGCAAGTAACTATATATAATAATTAAAGAGAATTTATAATTAAATTCTAATGGATAATTCCTTTTCTATAAAAAATTTAGGCTTGGATATTTAATAAAAAATCATTTTTTTAAAAAATTGGAATAAAATACTACATTCCAGCAATTGGCCTTTTAATGTTTTCTGAAAGCTATAGAAGATATTTACAAGCACAAGGCCATTTTTGGCCTGGCTTTATAGCTTATTTGATAGCCTCTATGTCACATATCTTTTCTGGATATCTATTTATTGTCTATTTTGAATTATATGAAGTAGGTGCCGCAATTGCATTACATTACATTAGAATTATCACGCTTAACGTCCACCACGGAGGTCAGCAAGAACCGGACCTGTCACCTTCTCTTCCACCTTGTCAGGCCCACAGGCCGCCGGTCCAGCCTGCTTTGATCGCTAATACAGGCTTGGAGGGGTGTTACCGACTTCGACGACTCATGAGTGAGTTACTGGCCGTGCCCTACGTCGTTGCCATTCCGAAAACCCAAAAAATGGATTTTCTGGTAGGCTCTCGGCAAAAAGGGAAAGCAAGTAGCCCGGGACGTAACGCCCGGTTTCACGCTAGGGAGTTGCCCGATGGGTCGTGTGGACTCTGCTGGGCTTCCCCTTTCCAACCACCTGTCACCTTTACCTACGAGGTAAAATCCATCCCGAAGACAAGCTTGGGCTAGGCTCTGTAAACATCCAGAATTGCTTACCTAGCATTGCTGCTCACTTCAGAATGGCAAAACCTTGCCGGATATAGTTAAAATATGAGTCGAGTATGCATGGCCGGAAGGCCATGCCCAGACGAAGACGCCATATTTTAATTATAGGTGCCGCAATTGCAACCAACATGACTTATTCAATCCTAGTTATAGTCTTATTTACAGTCGTCAGAGTTAAAAAACTTGATAAGAAATGCAGAACTGGAATTGATTTCAGTAACTATTTCGAAAACATTAAAGTGTTTTTAAAAATATACCTGTTTGCCAAGAATAGCCCACTAAGGAGCATTTGATTCGCCATTTGGTTAGCCAGAAAATATGGCATGCCCAACGAATTTTCAAGCCAGCTATTGTTTGGGCCATCCAAAAAATGCTCCTTAGTGGGCTATTCTTGGTAAATAAGTATATGCAATTCCTACTTTAATAAATGTACTTATTCCAACAGTATTTTATGAATTTGCGTTATACCAGGCTACATTGCTCGGGCATGATTATCAAGCCGCACATATAATAATTGTCAGCGCTGATGGGTTTTTTTATATGCTTCCTGTTGGATTAAGCATAACTATGGCTTCAGTAGTTGGAAGAGCCATTGGAGAATCAAAGCCCAAAAAAGCTTTGCTTTTTGTAAAAGCGTCGTTTATTATATTACTCGTCATCATGCTTCCTATATCAACTGCAACCATAATTTTTGGATTTCCATGAAGTGAAATTTTTACCAAGGTAAATTTTATTTAGGATGAAAATGTAATTGACATTACGAGCTCAATTTCTTACATAGTAGGTGTTTATATTTTTCTTAGTGCATGTAGCTGCACAATTGTAGGGATTTTAAGAGGACTTGCAAAGCAAAGCAAAGTTGTTGGGGTTTTTGTGGTCGGATATTACTGTATTGGGTCACCTTTAGGATATGTTCTTGCGTTTTTTGGCGATCTCGGCTTGCATGGGGTTTGGACTGGGCTTTTTATAGGAGATTTTACTTCTTTATGCCTTTTAGTGTGGATTTTGTTTAGAACTAGATGGGAATCTGCAAAAGATGCAGTTGAAGCTAAAGTGTAAATACTTTTAATATTTATGTTATAAATTTCAAATATTTTAATCATTATATAAATAATCGTTATAAATTGGTTCACTAGTATTAGACCCAGTCATTTTAATATCAATATTTTATAAAAAATGAATAAAGGGAGGAAAAAGCAAACGCCACTTCCTAAAGGTAAGGGCTAATAAGCAAAATCATTTGTGGTGGTTCTGGCTATATTCATTGAAGGCGTATTAAATTCTGTACTTTTACCTTTTATTGCTTATATGGTAGCTGATTTTTTTTACTGACTGGATAGAAATGATAAATCTACAGACGGCATTGTTTCTTTGTATTCAGGACTATTGGTCTCTTCTTTCAATCTTGCTCAATTTCTGAGTGCTCCTTTTTGGTAACTTTTAATTTAGGGGTATTATTTCAGATAAGTATGGAAGAAGACCTACATTATTGATAGGGATGCTTGGCAATGCATTTACAGCACCTTTATTAGGGCTTGCTCCTAATTATACATGAGCGATTATTTTTCGATCTTTAAATGGACTAATTAATGGGAATGCGACTATTTTTAGAGCTTATGCTGCAGAAATTACAGATGATACCAATTCATCTAAACTATTCAGCTATTTAGGGATTGCTTGAGGGTTAGGAACGACTGTAGGCCCGATAATTGGAGGGACATTATCACGAATTTCTGACAAAATTCCAAGCATTTTTTCTCCTTCTGGGTTTTGAGGACAATACCCTTATTTTCTTCCAACGCTTGCAAATTCATTTGTATCTTTATTTATTTTCACTGTAGGATATTTTTCACTCTACGAAACCAAAAAAAAATCAAAAAGAAAAATCAGTCCTTGCTTGCTCACAAAAAATTCAAAATTTTTGTTATGTGCGGCGATCCATTCAATAGGTGCCCTTATATTTTCAAGTTTTAATGAAGTTTTTACTTTTTGGTGCAGAGCTTTGAAAATAAATGGAGGGTTAGAATGAAATAGCGAGGCTGATATAGGAATAGTTCAGTCCTTTGGAGGGGCATCAATAATACTGTTCCAGACCTTTATAGTGCCATCTGCATTGAATTATTTTGGGATTTTGCAATGGATTAAAGTCGCATGAGTAATTTTGATAATAGATTTTTTGATGCTTCCAAATATTCATGTATTTGGAGGCTGGAGCTTATGAATCGCTATAATAGTTTTGTATATTTTCTTTGCTTCAACTCAAGCCAGTGTGTTTACGAGTGTTACCTTACTCCCCCCCCCCCTCCCGTGAGCGAACAAAAAAATTTTGTTCGCTCACGGAGGGGGGTTAATTTTTTTTTTTTTAAAAAAAAATTTTATATATAAATTTTTATAAAAAATATTTTTTTTCGAAATTTAAAAAAAAATCCTAATTTGCAAAAATTGGGAAGCAAATATTAATTTAATTTGCAAAATTTATGTTTTAAAACGCAAATTTGTTTAAAATTAAACAGAATTAGCTCTAGATTTCATTATACTAATTATCACTTATATATCAAAATTTTTTTCCATTAAAATTTTTTCTATTAAAAAAATTTTTGTTCACTCACGGAGGGTGGGTTTTTGGTCAAAAAATGCCGATTTTTCTAATGGTTTTGTTCGCTCACGGAGGGGGGGGGGGGGGAGGGAGTTAGGAGTAAATCATTCGGTTGATTATAATTACTTAGGAGCTGCTAATGGGATAGCACAAAGTTCTGTTAGCTTGTGTAGGTTTATAGGCCCAGCTTTAGCAGGGACTATATTTGGCTGATCTCTTAATAGTGGATTAGGGTATCCGTTGAATTCACACTTTATTTTTATTATTTTTGCGATTTTTGGGTTAGTGTGCATTATTTTTGCTTATGGCTTGGATGAATCCATCAATAGAAGAAAAACAGAATCAGATAGTATGAGTCCATTACTTAATAAAGATGAAAAAAGAGATGTAAAATACCATAGAATTATTTAAGTTTCTTTGATTTAAAGAAAATAAAGCTAGTTTTTTATATGGGAAATTTTAAGCTTCCCTTTTAATTTTCTGTTTTAAGAGGCCTCAGCAGTTTTTGGATTATTGGTTTAAAAAAGAAAAGAAAAATATTTGGCAGTTATTTAATTATTATCTAACTCTCCTTAATTTGGAACCAAAAATCCGCTCCAATTGCTTATTTAAAAATTTATTATCCCTACACTATATTCTCTCTGCATTTATCAGGGTCTTTCTTTTCTCCTTTTTAAAATTTATAAAGGAATTGTCGAGAAAGAGTCGATAACAATTGAGGCTCCAATTATAAGAGGACTAGCTATTTTTGAAAAAACAGTAATTTTTTATATTATTAATTTATAAAATTGGAATGATTAAAGTGTTATTTTCATTAAAAAGTATTTAATTTGCATTTCTCCCTTTAAATAGTAGTTAAAAATTAATCTTGACAGCATTAATTTGATGCCAAAACTATTTTAATGTAATTATTATTTTATCTACAAATTACATTTTATTCCAATTTAAAAATTTACTGATATTTATCCACTCCAAAAGGGGTTAAGCTGTTTCTGCATTTATCTTCATTTCAAATGTAATTTTGTTACTCTCTTGTAAATTTCAATAAAGTGAAAAATACACCACATAATAAATTTTATTCTATTTCATTCTTACCAAACACTTATTTTTATGTTTGTTATAAAGAATAATCTAGACGAGAAATTTAACTTGATGCCATTCAGTGAAGTCATTTTCTGTTGCAGTCCAATAAAAATATGTTTTTATCCGCTTGGGAACAAGGCCAAACTGACTTGGAGCAAAATCTCCTTGATTTTGACTTATGTCAAATCGGTAAACGAGAGAGATCTTCCTCATTTTTCGATCTCCTCTCTTCTTCCACGTGCTCTAACACCACAGATTTCAACACAGACCCATACGATGAAGATTGCAACTCGCAGTTCAAAGATTCCTCATTCAATGTCACCCTCAGCCCTCACATCTTAGACGACTACACAAATGAGGAGCCTAAAATGCCCATTGCTTTTCAAATTCTAGTACCCACGACTCTGAAAAGGATCGGTGGTCTAACTCCTGAGGAGAGAAAATTGAAAATTCGAAAATTCCAAGAGAAGAAGAAAAGGAGACATTGGGGCAAAAGAGTGAGCTACAATTGCAGAAAACAAGTTGCAGATAAGAGATTAAGAGTTAAAGGACGGTTTATAGCGAACACTCAAGCTATGCCGATGAATAGCAGCGACTAGCGAATTTTAAGTAAATTAATTATCATATTAAACACAATTTCTTTAGCCATATCCTGGGAGGCAATATAACAAATGGTAATTTTTTAGGCTTGGATCATAAACCCCTAGCTCAGCCATACAGATTTTGCAATTTATGAGGAAATTTATATCATTTTCTGAAGTCCCAACAGTTTTTGAGAAAGAGGTATTTATGGTTTTTTTCGAAAGGAATGATTTTTCTTGAGGGATTGAGTTATAAGTAATTACTGACTTCCCCCCCTCCGTGAGTGAACAAAACCATTAGAAAAATCGCTATTTTTTTGCCCAAAAACCCACCCTCCGTGAGTGAACAAAAATTTTTTAATAGAAAATATTTTTATTGAAAAAAATTTGATATATAAATGATAATTAGTATAATGAAATCTAGAGCTAATTCTGTATTATTTTAAACGAATTGCTTTTTAAAACATAAATTTTATAAATTAAATTAATATTTGTGTTTTTCAATTTTTGCGAATTAGGATTTTTTTTTATATTTCGAAAAAAAATATATTTTATAAAATTTATATATAAATTGTTTTAAAAAAAAAAAATTAACCCCCCTCCGTGAGCGAACAAAATTTTTTTGTTCACTCACGGAGGGGGGGGAGTGAGAAGCAGCTAGGACAGGATAAGACGGTTTCAGAACGCTTTCCGAATGTATTAAGGCTCCAAGATTCTAATTTGATATCTAAAGAGGGATCATGGAATTCTTCTTCTATATCAAGCTCTTTCATTTTCTTTTTTATTGCTTTGTCAGTAGCATCAACAGTTATAGTGTTTAAAACTGAGCCTTCAATAGGTGTTCAATCATCCATTTTATCTATTAAGAGTATATAAAGAATGCTTGGAAAAGGCGAAATATGGATACTGATTTTAAAGTTAACCTGCTGGACCATGTGTTTAAATCTCTTTAACTTTTTTCAAGACACAACAAGGTTTCTAGTGTCTTTCGCTATTTTATATACTCCAGGGTATTTATTTATAGCAACAAAGCTCAACAGAGTAAAACTTCATGTAAAATCTAATCAGCATCTTATTAATCCCCACGTTAAGTTGTTCTGAGAGAGCTTATATGCAGTTTCTGCAAGCATATTACTAGGCGCGTCTTTAGAGTATTTTACAAATAGGCTATCAGCTTATCTGGATTAATAGCTTGGTTATAGTTTATATAGTTCTTCCAAAAGTTCTGCAAGGGAAATACCAAACACAGCAATATATTACCATAGCATTTACCTTATTTGTTATATCTCAGCTGCCCTTAGACGTTGATTTTGATACTGATTGGCAGAAATATCCTTTCCCTGTCATCCTTTCTACAGAAATTGGTCACACCTTTGGAGTCATTTATGATTTGGCGTCAAAATATTATTCTTATTATATTTAACCCAATAATCCCTCATTTTTTAAATCTATAATAAAATTAATATGAAGGTGCTTTATTATTTCGATGACCAAATAGGGAATTTTATATATGGTCTTGGGCACCCAATGAAGCCGCATAGGGTAAAAATGTGCCATTCTTTGCTTCAGAATTATGGGATGCTTGATCAGTTAGAAGTAATTGATGGCACTGCAGTTCCTGTTACAATTGAAGAAGATTTGTCCTATTTTCACACTGAAGATTATATTGATTTTCTTAAAACAGTCACCCCTGACAATCTTAATGACTATTTAGACCTTTTTATTGGCTTTAACATGGGTGAAGACTGCCCTATTTTTGAAGGTTTATGGGATTTCTGCAAGCTTACAACCTCAGGTAGCATAATCGGCGCCAACGCTATCAATGAAGGAAGAAATCACATTGCAGTTAATTGGTCAGGTGGTTTCCACCATGCAAAGCAGCAGGAAGCAAGCGGGTTTTGTTATATAAATGACTGTGTATTAAGTTCTTTAGAGCTGTTGAAAAATCATTATAGAGTGCTTTATATTGATATTGACATTCATAATAATAATAATAATAAAATGGCTCAGTGCGGAATTAGTTCTCTCCGAGAACTATTCCTTCTTTCGCTTTTATTATTATAGGGTTTAGTTTTCCACGTGGACCTTTATCCGCAACACCAATATGGAATACCACATAGGGTATTTCTTTGGTCCAGGGTATTAGGAACATGTGGTTTTTCTGCTTGACACACCCGAGGAGGGTGACCCTTAGCGGAACACGCGCAGGAATCAAGTTCGGGGAGGCAACGCGGCCAGTGCGGACCTTCTGGCCTGACGAGTGAAGTCTTCTGGAATGCCAACATATAGGGAGGATCGCTGCTGACGTCACTAGTTGGGAGTTAAAAGGATGGGCTTATGCATGCCTAAATCATTCTGCGGAAGAGGTAAGACACTTTAAACACCTAAGTAAATAAGTAAGTAAGATATTGACATTCATCATGGTGATGGCGTTGAGGAAGCTTTTTATACCACAAATAGAGTCATGACGTGTTCTTTCCATAAGTTTGGGAACTATTTTCCTGATACTGGGAATTTTAATGACACTGGGCATGGGATTGGAGATGGGTATAGTGTAAATGTCCCACTGAGTGAAGGGATGGATGATGATAGCTATATAATGATATTCAAGCCTGTCATTGCAACAATTATGGAAACTTATGACCCTGAAGTCATTATTTTGCAGTCTGGAGCTGATAGCTTGTCAGGGGATAGGCTTGGCTGCTTTAATTTGTCAATTAAAGGGCATGGTGCTTGTGTCGAGTATGTAAAAAGTTTTGGAAAGCCAGTTTTACTGATAGGTGGAGGAGGATACACACTAAGAAATGTGTCAAGATGCTGGGCATATGAAACTGGAATTGTATGTGGGCGTGAGCTGGATTTTAAGCTGCCAGACTGGGATGAGTACTTAGGATACTACGGGCCTGATTTCTCTTTAATTCCTTCAATTAGCAATATGGAAAACCAAAATTCAAAAGAATATCTTCGACACTCAGCAGAAAGAGTTGTAACGATGCTTAAAGAAAAAGTGAGTGCGGTGTCCCCGACAATTTCAAATTATACAGAAACTCCATTTTATAATATAGTGAATTCTATTAGATGGCGCGCAATGCGCCATCACTGGGCCATGTCGGGAGAGGGTTCTCCACGAGAAATGGTTCCACGTGTGGAACCATCTTTTTGACTCGTGGAAAAAGAGGGTTCCACACGTGGAACCATTCCTCGTGGAGAACCCTCTCCCGACATGGCCCGGTGATGGCGCATTGCGCGCCATCTATAGGAAGGCGCTATACCCCGAACCCCCGATACTCAAATGACAGTCTCCAAAAGAAAAAAGATTTAGATATGGAAAGAGAAGATTAATAATAAATTTCGACTCATAAGGATCTTAAAAACAATGGCTTTATTATTCAGATTTAAATTCTTGCTCTTTCGTGAATACTTCTCCGATAGGCATAGATTCCTCAGTTTTTAACTCTTCTTTTAGATTATTGGAAGCTTCTGTAGTGGGCTTTGTGATTTTGTTCCAAAATTTCACAATTTTTATGGTTAGTCATAGCCTTAAAGGTATTGTCACGGGGAAAATTAATGATTTTAATGCAATTTGATCTGCAAAAGCCATGCTTAATTCTAGCTTTTTGGGGTTATTTTTGATATGATAGTAATAAGAAGTCTCCTTTATTGTGTTTTCATTAAGGCAAGACTTTTCCATCATTATATAGATCTTGTTGGTATTAAAAATTCTTGATAATTTTTGGATTGGTTTAAAATAATAGCAAAATCCGAACATAAATCAAGTATAGCTATAGCCAACAAAAACATATGCAGCTAATGCTTTAACGATATTACTTTCTGTCACACCATACTCCTGAAGCTTTTCACTAGCTCCACCTTTAAAGAAAATATAAATAAGGCAATATTTTTTGAATTTTAATTTATGAAAAATTAATGGATTTATATGCCGAATATTTAAATAACATTCTAATATAACTCCCTCCATTAGATTATATCAAAGCTGGGCTATATAAAGATATGTTTCTTACCTTGAAAATTTTCTATTAAAAAATTGAAATTTTACAGTGAGTAGCTCTAATTTAAAGGGAGCAAGTGCCATTTCCAAAATGCCTATTTCATTTTAGTTAAAGATAAATTTTTCAATTTGCAGTGATAGTTGATTAATATTTTTTAGTTATTTTTGAATTTGGCAGTAATATTTAATTGTCTAAAGCCAAGCTGGATTATTTTAGATTTTGTAATTATTATTTTATATTTTAAACTAAATATAAATGCATAAAGATAAGTATTTGAGCACCTGTCTATATAAATTTTCATAATAGCTGATTACATGCTAAACTGCTTACTTCCCTCTGTGAACAAACACACCATTATTTTTTGGCAAAAACCCACAATCTAATCAAACAAAACTTTTAATAAAAATTGATCTATAAGTGAGTCAATATAGAGTGAGCCTTTATATGGTTTGGGCTGTGTTGAAAACTCCCTACACCACTGAAGGAGTAGTTGAAGAACCAACTCTCTGGGTGGCAAATCTGCCTGATACTGGAGATTTACTACCCAGGGAGCTGGCTTTTCAACTGGATGACATCAGAAGTTGCCAGCACAGCCCAAGCCATAAAAAGTCTCGGACTATATAATAATATCTCTAACTAATTAAAATTAAATTAATTTTAAATTCCAGTTATTCACTAATTATTTCTGCAATGGATGAAAATAGGCCAGATAGATTTATCTGAGAAAAAACTGTTCTAACAATCAGCCAGAAATTTTGCAATGTCAGAGAACAATCAGACAATATTGATTATGAAAATGGCACGTTATTCTTTTGGCGCTAAGTAGATGAATTGCTTGGTAATGAACAAGAATCTGGGTATGAAGATCAGGAAGATGAAGAAATTAAAGTAAGACGAACTTGCTGAGAAGGTCTTTTATGAGGACGAAAACATCGAGGTAAAATTTTTGATGATGGTGAGCTAATCTCAATCACCTTTAAACAAAATGAAATCCCAGCATTGATGAAGCCAGAGATAAGCTTGGATCAAAATTCAATAGAAATTTCAGTGGGCTGCAGACGAAAACATAAAGAAAATCGCTTTAGAAGGAAAATGTGAGGCTGAGATTGAGGCATTTGATAATGGACCATCTGGAGAAATTAGTGAAGATGCGGCTGAAGAACCAGCAGTAAAAGTAGATGAAGAGGCAGATAAAGAAATGGAGATAAAAGCAGAGGAAGTAAAGAAAGCTAAGGAAAGATGAAGATGAAAAAGCTGGTGAAGATAGAGCAGCGAAAAAATTCGAGGTCTTAGAAGAAGCATGCAAGGAAACAGAAAAAATAAACGCTAAATTGAGAGAGATCTTTATTACTTAAAGGCCTTTATTTCAGGGCCATGTCCCGATTAAAACTTTTTAACTTTCTTCTTTTCCTAAAATTTTTGGATAATATTTTAGTTAAATTTTCTGATCCCATGTAATCCGCGATTTTTTTTGATTTCTGAGTCTGATATGAATTTTCTATTTCTGATGAAATTTGAATCTGATCTAAATTTTATTTTTCTGATAATGTTTGATTCTGATATCAATTTTATTTTTCTGATAAGATTATCTCTAATTCTGATTCTGATTCTATTTCGTCATCTTCACTGCATTTCCTATTTCTGATAAAATTTGAATCTGATCTATCTTTTATTTTTCTGATAGGGTTTGATTCCGATATCAATTTTATTTTTTTGATAAGATTTATTTCATTTTCATCTTCTGTTTCTTCAGTTCTATCATCTAATCTAAGCCTTTTCTTTTGAAAAAAATCTGTTCTCTGGTCTTTCCTTAGTTTGACACTATAATTTTCGTTTCTTTTCATAAGATTCATTGGGTCTAAGGCCATAAAATTCGAGTTTCTTTGTTCGAATCTGCTGGAATTGTTTATTTTATTGTCAGTTCAATCAATCATTATAATATTTGATCTGGATTTTGAGCAAACATAAACATTGGTTGAAATTAAGGGTTTTGGTTCTTTTGAGAAAAAATTCGGCATTTCTTCGTCTGCTTCAGAGGACGCAGAAAGGAAGGTAATGCTTCTGTTTTCCTCCATTTTTAAAGTGCTAAATTGAGAAGATTTGGAAATGAGGAGAAAAATTTGGCAAAAATGCCAACAAAAAAATTTTCATGAAGCCTACAGAGAAAACACAAATGAAAAGCTGAAAGGCTTTTAGTAAGTTTAAGCCTAATGAATCTTATGATGATTCCAATTTATTTATAATGTAATTTTGAAAAAACTTCTTATATTTAATACTTTTTAACCCTCTATAATCGAACAAAATTTTTTTGTTCGCTCACGGAGGGAGGAGTTAAACAAAATTATTTAAATATGCTTATTTCTATCTTGAATTATCATGTGCTAATTAACTAACTTTAAACCTTTATGCTTAAAATAAGCCATTATTTCGTTTAAACCTTTCTAGGCCTTCTTCCTGCTTCTGAAATTGCTTTTCTAGAGCATCTATTCCAATAGCTAACAATCCCTACTGTCATCAATAGTCTTACAGGGAGCATTGCAGGTTCAAGTAGCATATGAGTGCCTACCATTTCTCCAAAAGCAATCCCCAGCTTTTGACCTCTCTCTTGGTTTGCTAGCTTTCCAAACACGCTTTGCTTTCACCAATTTCCATCATAGTTTTTTGCTTTCATTAGTTCACTGATTTTATTGGTGCGAAGAATCCTTGATATGGCTGCAGCTGATCTGAAATAGTAGCAAGCACCAAAGAGCAAAAGAGTATAAGAAGCGTTAAGAGCTATAAATACTCCAGCACCTTTGACAAGATTTAATCCTGTGATTCCGTACTGTTGAAGATCTTCTTTTATGCTCAGAGACATAATTGAAATTGATTATTAGAATTAAGCTATTTTCAGAAATATCAGCATTTGTTAATGCAATTATTGCGAAATAAAATTAATTTTCCAACTTAATTTTAATATACATTTTTAAAGAGATAGAGGGTTTTTTTGGTGTGCTACCTAAGGATGACCATATTTACAATAAAAAATCTTTAGCTGTGTATGGATTCTTTATCTTCGGTAAAGATCCTTTCTCTACTGCTTGCTCACGAGGATTTGGTTTTTACCCAAAAAAATAAGGATTTTTCAATGGTTTTGTTCGCTCACGAAAGGGGAGTAAGGAGTTTTTATAGGTTAGTATAACCATCATAGAGCACTACACAAAAGCGCTCTCAAAAATTAGTGTTTCCAGTCTCTCTAAAATTGTATATTTTTATGAGTTAATGCTCTCTCACAACCTAACATGCTGAAAATTTTCATATTGATAGATGGAGCCAAGAAAAAGAGTCAAGCTATCTATCAAATAAACTTTTAAATTCATCATAGAAGGCGTTATCACCGAGCTCTTGCAAGCACAATAGCTATAGATAGGGTAGTTAAATAAACTATTTAAATATGCTCATTTCTATCTCTAACTCCCCCCCACTCCGTGAGTGAACCAGACCATTAAAAAATCGCTATTTTTTGCCCAAAACCCACTCCGTGAGTGAACAAAAATTTTTTATGGAAAAAAATTTTGATATATAAGTGATAATTAGTATAATGAAATCGTGAGCAATTCTGTTTAATTTTTAAAAAAATTGCTTTTAAAACATAAATTTTATAAATTAAATTAATATTTGCTTTCAAATTAGGATTTTTTTTAAATTTCGAAACAAATATTTTCTATAAAATTTATATATAAATGTTTTTAAAAAAAAAAAATCACTCACGGAGGGGGGGAGTAAGCATCACGTGCTAATTAACTAACTTTAAACCTTTTTGCTAAAAATAAACTATTCTTTCATTTTAAACTCTTTCTAATCCTTCTTAAATTCTTCTGATAGCCCTTGATAATTTAATTCAGTTTCTGAAATTGCTTTTCCTGAGTTTTCATTCCAATATTTAAGAATTTCTACAGTCAGCAATAGTCTTACAGGGAGCATTACTGGTGAAATTAACATTTTAATGGCTACCATTTCTGCAAAAGCAATCCCTATTCTTTGACCTCTCTCTTGGCTTACTCACTTTGCAAACATAGATTTCTTTCACCAATCTCCATCATAGTTTTTTGCTTTCATAAGTTCATTGATTTTATTGGTGCGAAAAATTCTTGATATAGCTGCAGCTGGCCTGAAATAATAGCAAGCACCAAAGAGCAAAAAAGCATAAGAATAGCTAACAACTAGAAATACTCCGACACCTTTGCCAAGATTTGCTCCTGTAATTCCGTACTCTTGAAGCTTTTCTTTTATGTTCAGAGACATAATGGAATTAATTATTAGAATTAAGTTATTTCAGAAATATCAGCATTTGCTAATGCAATTATTGCAAAATAAATTAAAGAAATTAATTTTCCAGCTTAACTTTAATATAGAATTTTAGAGAGATAGGAAACACTAATTTCGAGGGGTTTTTGGTGTGCTACCTAAGGATGGCCATATTCACCTATAAAAAATCCTTAGGTGCTTATGAATCCATCCAGCTCCTTAAGACGACACCTACGCCATACAAACATATCCCAGACGCCTAAAATTTATGCCAAGAACTTTGTTTATGTGGGATTTGTCTTTTCAGCCATCATATCTATATGTTCAATACTTGCTGCTCATGTCCATTCAATCTAGAGTGTATCAGAAGCTCACTTGGGCTTTGTTCAAATTCCAGGAGTCACGCTTTCTGACTTCGAGAAGATCCAAGCCACAGAGAAAGGATCTATAACGAAAATAAGGGACTCTAAAAAGCTAACCCCCCAATCCTTAATCGAACGATTCCATTAAAATTCTTAAAAATTGGAAAATTACCCCAATCCTTTATTGAACGATTTTCCTAAATTTTTATATACAATAAATCAATAGATTAGTTAATATTTATTATAACATATAAAAATTAATAGTTTTTTACATGGGCAAATTAAGAACAATTTACGTGTTTCTTAATAATCTGCAATTAATAATTATCCGAAGTGCTTTAACCATCAGCTGGCCTCAAAAGCTTAATAATCTAATAAGTTTAGAATTATTATAAATTAAAAATAGTAATACTAACTCTCTCCCCCCACCGTGAGTGAACAAAAAAAATTTTGTTCACTCACGGAGGGCGGTTTAAAATAAATTGATATATAAATTTTATAGGAAAATTTTTTTTCGAAATTTTAAAAAAAGTCCTAATTTGCAAAAATTGGTAAACAAATATTAATTTATTTATAAAAATTTATGTTTTAAAGCGCAATTTGTTTAAAAATTAAAACAGAATTAGCTCTAGATTTCATTATACTAATTATCACTTATATATCGATTTCTTTTTTCATGAAAAATTTTTTCTATTAAAAAAATTTTTGTTCATTCGGAGTGGGTTTTTGGGCAAAAAATAGGGATTTTTCCAATGGTTTTGTTCACTCACGGAGTGGGTTTTTGGGCAAAAAATAGCGATTTTTCCAATGGTTTTTGTTCACTCACGGAGGGGGGAGTAAGCAAAAATATTTTATAGAGTGGAAAGGGTAACTAAAAGTTTTAAGCTCACACAATTTTTCATTTTAATAGTGTTAGTATTTACTATATTGACCCTCTTATTTAAAAAGTACACCAAAACAATAAAAAATAACTTATATTGTGTTAATATATAATTTTTTTGCAAAGCATCATCCTTGATCGAACGATGGGGGCCGTTCGATCAAAGATGTGAGGATTAAGGAGTTTTTATAGGCTAATATGGTCATCATTGAACACTATACCAAAGGACCCCTCTAAAATTAGTGTTTCCGGTCTCTCTAAAATTGTATATTTTTATGAGTCAATGCTCTCTCACAACCTAACCATGCTGAAAATTTTCATATTGATAAATGGAGCCAAGAAAAAGAGCCAAGCTAGCTATCAAATGGCCTTTAAAATTCACCATAGAAGGCCGCTATCACCGAGCTCGTGCAAGCACTATAACTCTTCCTCATGGAGAAGTCCAAACACCAGTCTACATGCCAGTAGGCACCAAAGGGGCTATCAAAGGCGTCACTTTCCAACAAATGAGAGAGCTTGGCTGCCAAATTTTACTAGGAAATACTTATCATCTAGGAAATTACCCTGGAACTGAAGTCTTAGATAACTTTTCAGGCCTGCACAATTTTGAAGGCTGGGATCGAAATATTCTGACTGACTCTGGTGGTTTTCAAATGGTTTCTTTATTAAAACTTGCACAAATCACTGAAGAAGGCGTCGAGTTTGAGTCCCCAACTGATGGTTCCAGGATGCTTCTAACCCCAGAGGAATCAATGAGGATCCAAAATTCAATAGGAGCCGATATCATGATGGCACTTGACGATGTGACGAATCCTCTTTCTACTAAAGAAAGACTAGAAGAAGCATGCCACCGTACAACCAGATGGATTGATAGATGCATTCTTGCCCATAATCCTAGCAAGCCACAAAACTTGTTTGGAATAGTTCAGGGTGGTTTGGATGCCTCATTAAGGGATATTTCGTTAGAAGGGCTAATATCAAAAAATTTGCCTGGGTATGCCATAGGTGGACTTGCAGGGGGTGAAGCCAAAGAAGATTTTTGGAAAATAGTCGCACATTGTACAAATAAATTACCTTGGGAAAAGCCGAGATACCTTATGGGAGTAGGATATCCTATTGATTTATTGGTGTGCTCTTGTCTAGGTGTTGACATGTTTGACTGCGTTTTTGCGACTAGGACTGCAAGATTTGGACAAGTTTTTACAAAAAAAGGCTTTTTAAGGCTTAGGCCTGAAGAAATGAAATCAGATTTGTCTCCTTTAGATGAGTCCTGCAACTGTCCAACTTGTATAAAGTATACAAAATCGTTTTTGAGCTCTTTGCTACACAAAGAACAAACTGCATGCCACTTATTATCAATACACAATATTTATTTCTTATTTACCTTACCCTCGGGTTTTTTTGGATTTAAGAGGGCCGGACCTGGAACTTTTGTCCGGGATGGGTTTTTCTCCTGGTCGGACCACACAGGGCAATTTCCCCCTTACTATAGACAAGGAAACCAGATCCATGCCGCAACTCCTCGCTCTTGGATGCTAAAGGTAATGGGCGCAGAAGGGGGATTTGGGGTCGTGCCCTATCTCACATTCATGGATAGATCATGCCGACCTCTAGGAGTTTCCAAGGAAGTATCTGAGTGCATCTCCCCAAGAGATGGGCGACGTGGTGACGTTGACAGAAAAGGCTGTAAGTTCAACCGAAATAAACCCCGAAGACCCATTCTAGCTTTAATCTAATCTATTTACCTTAATGAGGGAAATCAGAGAAGCGATTTTATCAGGCGAGCTCGAAGAATATGCGAGAAATTTTGTATTAGAATGATTTAACGGAGTAGAAAATGTGCCGAATTGGGTAAAAGAAGCATTAGCTGAAGCCAGTATTACGTTAAATTAATATAAAATTAATATGGAAGAGCTGGATGTAAATAAGCTAGAAGATGAGATGGATGCATTCATCAAGCTTAAAGTGAAATTGGACAAAGTAAAGAAATACCGAGAGCATAATTCTAAAAGACTTGACGAGCTTAAGAAAGAAATGAAAAGAATTAGAGAACATATGGATGATGTTAATAAACAGCAAAATCTGGCGATTCATAAAGTGATTACTGGGAGAAGGAAGGGATAAATTAATAGCATAAGTTTTTTTGTTGATATTTATATAAATCCTTGGAAAAGCCAACAGTTTTTTTAGTGTGCGTTGAGAATAGAGGAAATTTGGAAGAAAATATTGAGAAAGATTGAGGGCTCTATTTTATCTTGGAATAATAGGCTGAATTTATGTATCAAGCATTAGAACAGTCGGTTTTACTAAAAATAAAACAAATATACCTATTACTTTGAAATTTATAGATTACAATGATACCCTTTAGAATTATAATAGCAGATTGGCTACTATTATAATTTCACCAAAATTCTTCATATCAGCATAGCAATTTATAATGACTTGAATCCACATTTATTTCAAACTTAAATTTTTTCATATAATTTTGATATAGCCCGTTCCCAGCTATATCGGGCTATGCCCGATCTTTGCCGAGAAACTCGGGGGGTTGTCTTCGTCACTTTCAGGTGACGAGTCAACTCCCCAAGTTGGCAAATAGCCGCTAATAAGTGATTTGCCAACTCGGGGAGTTGACTCGTCACCTGAAAGTGACGAAGACAACCCCCCGAGTTTCTCGGCAAAGATCGGGCATAGCCCGATCTATAGTGGGAACGGGCTATAAATTAAGATAATTTTTTAAAAAAAACTTAGAGAAATTTAACGTCCTTATTCTCGATCAAATTCATATCTGGCCCCTTCTTAAATAATTTCTTATAATAATTATTACAGATACCAATCAATAGCAATGGACATGGATTACGATTTTTCTGAAAACTATGACTTCGCCTTACAAGAAGAAGACTTAGAAATGCAAGTAGAGCCAGAGTGGATGGCTCTCAATCGGCAGTGGACTCAGAACAATCCGTCAGTCCTGTTCCAAAAGCACTCCTCAGCAGTTCTTGATGGTTGGGTTACTCTAGCACCTATTGACCCAGGCGAAAATTTATTTATCAATGAAGGGTTCATTAATTTTATCCAAAAATACTTTTATTTTTAGTATATTTCTAAAAAAATATGTTTCAAACCTAATGAAGAGCCTATGAATTTAGACAAGCTTTTTAAGCATCAGCCACCTCCTCGCAAGCGAAGCTTTATGGACAAAATGGATTTGCCTTCACTAGTTGAAGACCCCGATAACTTCAATATTGACAAGCTATTTGCAGACTGTGACAGCTCTTCTGTAACTTCTGATACCCGCAAGCGGCAGCTTTGAACTAAATCAGAAGAAGAACAATTGTATAACTTTATTAACAATTCTTCATAATATTAAAATGACAGTTATGGGATAGGTCCATTGTACCTGCTCCGCAGGTAGGGACTTATGTGAAGGAGGTCGATCCCCTGGAGAGTCTAGAGTGAAGAGAGATGTCAGTGCTGAGTCTGGCACAGACCAGAGAAGTCTTTAGTGACTTGATAACATTAACGGTTCGACGGTTAGGACGGTCCAACTACCGTTGTTCAGGCTTTAATCAAGTTGGGCCCCACAAAAGGAGACTGAATATTAAGGAATTTCAATTAAACTTAAACAATTCTTACCCTCATTCAAAAATCCCTAATGAAGCCTGAAATCAGTTAGCCTTGCAGATGGGAAGAAGCATGTGCAGTTTAAGGACCAAAGCTACTCAGCTTATGAAGCATGGGCTAAATCATAAAGTTGAGCCTGCTAAAAGAACAAAATCGACCAAACCTACCATAAACACTATGATTAACGAAGCTTTAAAATCTCTCCCAAACAATACTGGGACAAAGGAAGAAATTATTGAAGCCATTGAAAAAAATTATAAAGATTATTTGTCAAGTGAAGCTAATGAAGATAATAAAGAGTACAGATGGAAAAGAAGCGTAAAACAAATCTTATGCACAAGCTTCAAAAAAATCCCTGGATTTTACTCATTAAAAAGCAGCACAAGAGTAGCTAAAGTCGCAAATAATTCTATGAATGAACATATAATTTGGGCACTAAGAACTTATGGGAAACTTACTAGGAATGAATTGAAATGTAAAATAAAAGAAAAATTCGGGGAAAATTTAAATTCAGCTGTGAATAGTGAAAGCAATTTGCAAGCATGGGAAAAGACTTTGCTTAAAAAATTATGTAGATGCCCACTTATAGACACAAGCCAATCTGATGATAAATACACTTATAGAAGTTGTTCAGGAGCCCAGGCGTGAGCTCAATCAGATTCTTCAGTAAATAACTCAATTGGTTACGATACGTAAAGTTTATAATAATTGAGTTTCTTTATACCAGTGCCTACTATGGGCAAGATATTTTAGGTTTATTATAAATATCATTTATATATTCATCTTAATCCCCTCCTCCGTGAGCCAACAAAAAATTCTTACGGAGGGAGGTTTTTTTTTTTAAAAAAATTTATATATAATTTTTTTTCAAAAAATCCCACTTCGCAAATTTAATTTGTAAAATTTATGTAATAAAACGCAATTTATTTAAAATTAAACAGAATTTGCTAGAGATTTTTCATTATACTAATTATCACTTATATATCAAAATTTCTTCGCTCACAGAGGGCGGGTTTTTGGGCAAAAAATAGGGATTTTTCTAATGGTTTTGTTCGCTCACGGAGGGGAGGAGTTAGCGTTTAAATTAATGTTTACTTGCACTACTGCTTATATTTGAAAAAGATAAGCCTCTGAGGCTAATATTTTCATCAGATTTGCTTGTAAAATATCTCTCTACATCATCTGTATAATAAAATGAAAAGCTTAGTGTAGTCTCTGTCAATTTAACTGGTGCTGAGCCTATTAATGGTGTAATCAACCTTAATAACTTCAAATCATACGATTTCTGCTCTGAAAATTTCCCTTGAACCGTAAACAAAACTTCTTTTTCATTATTCTGCCTAAAATTCATAACAATTTGATCTCGATATACCGCAAAATTAATTGCATATTTAGCTGCTGCAATTATGCATTCCTTAACCCTCATCAAATCAATTTCGCAAATTTTCTTCAAGCTATTCTCTACTTTTCACGTCAAAGTTACAGCTTTCTTTTTAGCTATATTTTCTAAAGCATGGCATATTTTTTCTGCTTCATCTTCAATGCTTACCTTCACTATATTTCTCTTGATTTCTCTACCCAATTTCAAATTGACAACATCTTCAAAAGAGTTTACTGCATTAGTGACTAATTGCAAACTTTTAGAAAATTCCTTATTAATTTGTTCACCTGGCTCAATCGCATTGCAAAGTTCTATATAAAGATTACCATCTAGTGGGACTCTTAATTCATGTGAAAATTTTTTATAATATTTTTCAGCTGAATAAATTTTTGCGTACTCTTTTGATATACTTGTTATGTCAGAAATTGTGATTAAAATTAGGGATTTTTCTTTAATAGTAACAGGGGAGCAGGAAATTTCATATAAATTTGAAGCTTTTTTGTATAGCCCAGAAGATTTTGTCATTAGAAGTTTTAGAAATGGAGGGGATGAAGATATTGTTGGGTTTAATTCAAATAAATCGGAAAATGAAGGGAAAATGTTTTGTGCGGCTTTATTTGAAGCTATAACTTGATGAGTGTTAGTTAAAATTAAACCTTTTGTCGTCTCATGGAAAACCATTTTAGAAGCATCATAATCTTCTGGGTCTTTATAACTGTAAAATCTATGAGCGAATAATGGGATATATGCAGCCAAAGACGTGCTTACCATATCAAAGTGATAGTAATAGCCTAAGAAAAGCTTTAGGAAAATTTTACCACAAATTCCCATTATACGGTTATTCAAAGGGTATTTAAGTCCAATTATTCAACCCTCTGAAACCATTAGAATTCACCCTATTCTCTCTTGCCACCCCGGTTCAGAAACGCTGAGTCAATAAGAATAAGTAATCACTAATAGAGAATAGGAAAAAATTGATTCATGTTTTAATTTGAAAAAATGAAACACTGCAATTGATACTGTAGATAAAAGTGGCAAATAAAGTGGCTTCCCTGTTATAATACAAAGAACAAGAACTGTGACACAAATATAAATCAGGTCAAGTATTAAACCTTTTTTGGCCATTTTATTATTCGATATTTAGGAGATATTCTCTAACTCCCTTTTTATAAATTTTTAAAAATTTATATTTATTTTTTTAATTTTATTTAAAATAATTTTTTTTTGTTATTAAAATGGGGAGATTAATGAAATTAAAATATGTAGTTGACCTATAATCTAATGAATCCAGATAAATTTTCGGATCCCCTTGCTCTTGATTTAGCAGAATACGAGCCCACAACATTAATTCAAAATAAACCTGAATCCCAAATCAAAGTACCAGAAATTGAACAAGTCCTTGATCCTCCAAGCCTCCTCAAATTCATTCAGCCACCCTATTATATCCGATTCAAACAGCCTCCTCCCCTTTTCAAAGTTCTTCCAATTAAATATGAACTAACAGAAGCAGATCTCGTTTTCCTCAAAAAAACTCTTCGAAGCCAAAAAAAGGAAACGATCGAAACATTTGGCCGATCTATAGACCTTTGGGAAAAGCTTTCTAATTTTAAAGCGCCGATTCCAAAAGATAAAGCTCTTGAAGTTACTACAAACGTTTTAGGGAAATCCTATAAGTATTTAGAAAAGATCTATGATTACTGATTAGAAAACAGGAAAGAAAATGGGCACAGCATTCTAAGGGAATTTTGAAAAGGAAAAGATAGCAAAGACCAGTGCATAAAGCAGACATTCATGACCAGAAAACATCCAAAAATGGAGCTCAGGCCCAAAAAAGACAAAAAAATCCAAAATTTGGCAAATATCCAAAAAATTGTACTAGATCTCAAAAAGATTGTGGAAATTTTAATGTGAATTAGGAATAAGGAAACTGTTAAAAAAACGATAGTCACACTAAATATAGCTGAATTTGAACAAAAAAGAGCTGATATTTTAAATCAAAAAGTGAAGCATAAAGAGCTTGATTTTCCTGTTATCAAAAACTGTAGAATAGCAAGAAGCTGTAGTCCTTAAATTAATTTAATTATATTGTTGGTTATTTTTTAGCTTGAATTTCCCCATATCGATCAATTTATTCAATATTTCCATACTATCGGGTGTAAAACTTTCAAGCCTTGCCCTTCTTATGATTTCTTCTAGGCTCATCATTTCTACAAACTCAACCTCCTCTTTTTGAAGCCTCAGTTCTCCATCTCATTTAGCAAAAAACACAGCACACCACAATGGATCTTCTGATTTATATAGCATATTAAACAAAAATTCAAGATTCACCCCAGATATGCCCATTTCTTCTTCTAGCTCCCTTTTAGCTCCAAATTCATCGCTTGGATCAGAGGCTAAAATCATCCCTCCTGGAGCAGGATCATAATAGCCTGGAAAAGTTTCTTTATGCATAACTCTTTTTTGTACATAAAATTTCTCAGATATTGGATTTTGGATAAAAATAAAGCTTGAACGATGCAAAAGGTGATTTTTTCGAACATCTCGCCTTGTTGTGCTTCCAATAGGTTTATTATTTTGATCAACTAGCAAAATAACTTCATCTGGTGAAGCAATAATCCCTGCAAATTTTCTGATGACTTTTCTTAGGCTCCTCCATGAGCGAAAAGAAAAATTTTGTTCACTCACGGAGGGGGTTTTATCTTTGTTAATATAAAATTCAAAGATAAATTTTAAAGAATTTGTATTCCTTCAAAATTTAAAAAAATTCCAATTTGTAAAAATTGAGAAGTAAAAATTATTTTAATTGTAAAATTTACGTTTTAAAATGCAGTTGTTTAAAATTAAACAGAATTAGGATGAGATTTTATAAACAATTTTGTTCGCTCACGGAGGGGTGAGTTAGCATTTGCTATAAAGTAATATTATTGGGAATTTACCATTTATTTATCCATAAAATACTTCAATCTTATAGATTAATCATAATAAATTATTCTTATAATTAAGCTACTGATTTTTGGATAAAATTTACTTTGAATAAAATATTCATATTTCAGTTAAAATTTAAATTAAAAAATGATTTTAGCATTTATCATAGCTCAAATCATTCAAACTCAAGCCTTGCTAAAGCCATTATCACCAGGCCTTCTCCAAAGTCCAAATAACGGATTAATATCTCCAAACACAGAAAATTGCGCATATTGAAGCTCTTCAGAGCAAATTATCGAAAACTATCAATTTTATGAGCCTTTTGGCTTTTCTACTCAATCAGTTTCTTATATTTTTAACACTTGCCCAACTCAATCAAAACGCTGCTCAATTGATCTTTCTATTTTCGATTTGATGTAATTTGTATTCAGCACTAAGCAATGGATTTCAACAAAAATCAAAACAAAAATTCCTCCTGGTTTTGGCTTTTCATGAATATTTGATGAAGAATCAAAGTTCCTTTACCTTTATGGTGGCCAAAATATTAATGGAGATCCTTTGAATGACTTGTATAGAGTTGATGTAAGCAATATTGACCAAATAAAAACTATTGAAAATAAAAATGAAAATGTATAGCGCGTACACCTTTATAGATCTTTAAGGACAATTACTATTAAGCAAAAAAATTGATTTAAAATTCTGAGAAAATTAAAAATATTCATTTTATTTTTTTTATTTGTCAGTCTTAAATTTGATTTTTCAGAATATTTTAAAAAATGCCAAAGAAATTTTTGATTAAGGGGATTTTTCCTCAGAAATCAATAAGGAGTCAGGCGGTATAAATCTTATGTAGCTGCTTGCTAGATCTGATGGCTGTATAGGGATTTTTAATAGTGAAAATGCTAAATATTTAGTTTTGTTTGGTGGGGAAAGCGAAATGGGTGTATATAACGATGTGTGGATTTTTGATATTAAAGGTTCTAAATGAGAAAAACCTGAAGTCACCGGCAATGGCCCTTCTCCTAGGAAAGGGCATTCATGCCACATCATCAATAAAAATGAATATGGATTTATGCTCGTTATTGGAGGAAGTAATGGAGGAGAATATTTCAATGATATCTCTATCTTAAAAATTCAGCTCATAAAAGCGAAAATTTCATTATCATGGCTTAGCTCAAAAGATTTCGAATTAATAGGAGAACCTCCTTCACCTAGAGAAGGTCATTCTCTTATAAAAAACGGATTAAACCTATTCTTAATAGGAGGCTGCAATTATTCACTATCCCAATGCTATAATGACATTTTTTCGCTTAGATTCGATATAAATTTATCAGGAAAAAAATCTTTATTTTGGAACAATCAAAAAATTGCAAATCCCAATCAATCAATTCCTCCAAGAGAAAAACAGCTTGCTTTAGGAACTGACTATGGAGGATTTCTCATAGGCGGGCATGGACTTTTGCATGAATCTCACATAGAAAAGCCTTATTTTTTAATGTTAAAAGCTAAATGTGACACTTATTGTGAAGAATCTAATGGTAAATTTTCAAATGGGGTATGTGAATGCAAAGAAGGATTTTATGGAGAATCTTGTGAGCTGTCTTATTGCCAAAACAACTGCAATGACAATGGTAAATGTGAAATTTCAACCAAATCCTGCATCTGTTATGATAATTTTGAAGGCCCTGATTGCTCTGTCACAAATCCCCCAAAGATTTCTTCAATCTCCACCCCAGAAAACACAACAAACCCCATTCTTCTGCAAGAAAATTTTGAGCTACATGGTAACTGTCCTTCTAACTGTCGAAATCGTGGGGTCTGTGAAAACGACAAATGCATTTGTCTCCCTGAATATTTCGGGGTTTCCTGTGAATTTCGGCATTGTCCTTATTCTTGTGGGAGTGAACAATCACGAGGATCTTGCAATCACAAAACTGGAAAATGCGACTGTTTTGAAAATTTCGGAGGAGAAAATTGCGAATTTGCTTGTCCTTATGGCTGCCCTGATGGATTTAAATGCACTGGTGATTATACTTGCAACTGTGAAGGATGTGAGCTGCCGAAGTATTCTTTGAACTGTAATGAACAAGGAACTTTGGTAGGTGAAGAATGCCACTGCTTGCCAGGATTTTGTGGGAAATTTTGTGATGCGAAATGCCCAGACTGCAGTGGGCATGGAAAATATAAAGGAAGCTGCTGTGAATGTGATGATGGGTATTTTGGGGCAAATTGCGAAATTTCTTGTAAAAATAGATGCTCAGGGAATGGGAAATGCGAGGAAGGAATATGCAACTGTGAAAGTGGCTGGGAAGGAGATGATGCTAGTTATAGTTAATTAATTCTGATAAGAATACTGGGCAGGATATCGATCTGAATTAATTAAGCTCATCCAAGGCCATCGCGCGACAGCTCAGCTACTGCTCTCCGGCTGTTGTCGGTTATACGTGGATGGCTCTAGAGTGCGTAGGTTTTGGACTTGCTCATAACTTGCTCCTTCTCAGAATAAGCTAATTATGCGCTAGTCACTATATAATGACCCTCTGCAGGACACCTGCAGCCAGGTGTTGTGACAGGGAAAACAGTACTTCTAGAAGAAGGAAAAAATGGGTGAGGCTAAATAAAGTCCACTGCACTTTTTTCAACCTTCCTAAAACCTATAAAAATAACTGTAATTTTCAATGGTTTTTGGCATGAAAAAGGTAAATTTTCTCAAACAGGGTGAAAAAAGTAAAGGGTGCTTTAAACAGCAAAAACAGAGGTAAAAGTGCATATCAAAATTATATTCTATCAAGACTAAGCAAATTTAATCAGAGAAAGCTCAAGATAGGATCGTATATATAAACAGTATATATTGCATAATAGCAAATAGAAAACACAATATCGCCTAAATGAACGTAAGAGTATAATACACAATCATAAATTTTTGTCTTTCAAAATTGCAGGAAAAAAGTATGCTGTAAAATATAAAATAATGAAAGTGACGCAGAATAGTTTTATATAAAAGGCTGATAATAGTCGAAAGATAATTCTGTTAGAAAGTTAAATATATTATATAAAATAGAGGATCAAAAACTATAAAGAAATACAAGAAAAGTGATTATTAAATAAATTATTAAAAATGTATGAAAAAGTAGTGAACAAAAGCACTAAATCCACTCCGTGAGTGAACAAAAAAAAATACAAAATTTATAGGAAAATTTTTTGCAATTTAAAATAATAGATTTTTATATGTACTTTTTTCCTCAGTTTTTGCTGTTTTAAAAGATCTTTTACTTCTTTCATCCCCAGTTTGGAAAAATCCAAAGCATCATTTGTATTTTTATCATACTAAAAGCCATTTTTGAAAATTACAGTCATTTTAATAGGTTTTGGGAGGTGGATTAAAAAGGTACAGTGCACACACTATTTAACCTTTCAGAAAAAAGCCCTTTAGAATAGGCAAAACCGATCCGCAGAGTAATAATGAGATGACTGCTCAATTGATATGAGATGCAATAATGATTGCAATCAGAGAGGGTTTTGCGAGCATGGAGTCTGCAAATGCTATATGGGATATGGTGGTCCTGAATGTGAGCACACAATCTGTCCTATGAATTGTACAATTTTAAGTGTCAGATATGAACTCTACACTGACGCAGGGTATCACACTTATAAATCTCGTGAAGACATACCCCTGACTTTACAAGGGACTCCCATTTTTGAAGTGATAACATCTGGAGGATTTTGCAACGCAAAAACTGAAAGATGTGAGTGCTACCCAGGGTATTCTGGTACTATGTGCGATATGTAATTATTATATAGTCAAATCCCTTGCCCAAGAAATTGCAGCTCCAGTTCTCATGGAACTTGCCAAGAAAACGGCCTTTGTAAGTGCAAGACTGGCTGAAGAGGTGATGACTGCTCTATGAAGCCTTGTATAAATGACTGCAGCGGAAATGTAACCAATATTTAGGGAATTTGTACACCTAAAGGAGAATGTATTTGCAATAGTGGCTATACTGGGCCTGACTGCTCTGATTTTTGCCCAAATGATTGTTCTGGGAATGGAATTTGTGAAAATTCAGTATGCCAATGTAATAGCGGCTTTACAGGGCATGATTGCTCACAAGCGAAAAGATGCCCTGGAGACTGCTCTTATAGAGGATCCTGCACACTAGGAAAATGTGTATGCGACCCTGGGTATTATGGAGAAGCTTGTGAATATGAAATTGCGTGCCCAAAAGAATGCAATTATCATGGAAAATGCAAGCAAGGAAAATGCTATTGTGACAATGGATGGGGTGGAGAAGACTGTGGAGAGCCTCCGCAGTGTAAAAATAATTGCAATGGCCATGGAGTCTGTAAAAATGAGATGTGTGTATGCGAAAATGGATGAAAAGGAAACGCTTGTGAGGAAAAAGAAGCAGGAAATGGTGATGAGAGCTGCGATTGTAATGGAAATGGAATCTGCAAAAATGGAATTTGCTATTGTTTAAATGGCTGAAAAGGAGAAGATTGTAGTCAGCCTACTCAAGCTTGTGGGGATTTTTTAAATGGACAATGCTCAGGCCATGGAATTTGTAAGCAAGGGCAATGTGAGTGTAATATTGGATATTCTGGGAATCATTGTGAAAGAGCAAGCTGCCAATGTCAAAATGGTAAATGCATAGCTGGAATCTGCACCTGCAACCCTGGATTTATAGGTAAAGATTGCTCGCTGTCTTTAAATTGTCCTAAGCATTGCTCGAAAAACGGGAAATGCTTGCATGGTGACTGCTTATGCAATAAAGGTTGAACAGGGAAAAACTGTGAAATAAAAATTCAAGACGAATGCAATAGTCATGGTACGTTTCATCATGGAAGATGCTTATGTGAGCCAGGATATTCAGGGTCAACTTGTACCTCTAAAGAAGCTGTAAAATGCCTAGAAAACTGCTCAAATCATGGGATGTGTCAGTATGGACACTGCTATTGTGATCCTGGCTATACAGGAGAAATCTGTGAAATATCTGTTTCTTGTCCAATTTCCTGCCCTGCAGGCTCCATCTGTATCTACGGCTCTTGCTTCTGTGATTAGATTAGATTATTATAAGTTTGAGTGTGTCTTTGAGGTTTATTTCAGCCCCTCTCTGCCTTCGCCAACTTCATGCTCCTCGTCCTAGGTATCACGCCCTTTTCTGTTGAAGTCACCAAAATGTGGTGGCGTCTCCATCCCTCGGGGAGATGCACTCAGGTACTTCCTTGGACAACTCCTAGTGGTCGGCATGATCTATCTGGGGATGGGATGTAGGAACGACCCCAAATCCTCCTTCTAGTCCCCATTGCCCTTCGCATCCAAGAGTGTGGAGTTGTCGTATGGATCTGGTTTTCCTAGTCTATGGTATGGGGTAAAATCCTATCGTGGTGTCCCGACCAGGAGCAAAGCCCACCTCGGGCCAAACTCCAGGCCCCGGCCCTCTTAAACCAAAGGTATAGGAGAAGTACGTGTCGGATAAGCTGCCATTTTATTTGTGTTTCTTCTGTGAAGACGGCCAAAAATGTGGGGAAAATTCCTGCCCAAATTCCTGCTCAGGCAATGGAGTTTGTGAGAACTCAAAATGCTTATGCAAAGAAGGATACCACGGAGAAGACTGCAGCTTACTTTTAAAAACCGAATCATGCCCTCCTCATTCTAAAAGAAATGGCAACATATGTGAATGCGAGTACGGCTGAACTGGAGAAAATTGCTTGGTCCCAGTGCCTATCAATTGTCCTGGCAATGGTATAGAGGTTTCCTCTATATAGCGCTGAAAGCGCAGACATTTTCCCAGGAGCTTTCCAAGTTCGTCGGACCAAATCGCTTTTTGGTCCGACCAAGGCATTGATTTGGTGCAACCAACCGATAAATTCCGATCAGAATTTATCGGCCTTACAGCGCCAAACATAGGAAACTTCTATATTTGTAATGGTCATGGAAGCTGTTTTTTTGGAAAATGTTACTGTGACCCTCAATACGACGGCGAAGACTGCTCCATAAAAAAATCATGCCCTGACGACTGCAACTCTCATGGAGTTTGTCGTTTCGGAAAATGCTATTGTAATCCTGGTTTCAGAGGAAAATCATGCCAAAAAGAAGTATCAAAGCACACAAAGTGTGACGAAAACTGTGATGGGGTCTGCTTTGCTGGAAATTGCTATTGCCAATCAGGCGATACTTCCTGCACAGCTTTTTTACAGCAAGATCAAATTACCCCAATACATTGTCCTTTAGGCTGCTCAGGGAAAGGGAGATGTGTCAATAATAAATGCCTGTGTGACGAAGGCTGAATGGGAGAGGCTTGCGAAGTCCATATTTTATTAGAAAATGCCCAAAACTGCATTAATGATGGGCTAGAATGCTCTGGAAATGGAATTTGCAATAATGGGAAATGTTTCTGTGATCAAGATTTTACAGGCGTTTTTTGTGAAACCAGCAATAAATGCACAAATTGCAATGGAAAACATCAAGTTTGTAACAAAGGCGGCAAGTGTGAATGCGAAAATGGCTGAGGAGGTGAAAAATGTGAAGAAGAAAGCTCTTGCATAGACATCGACTGTGGAGAGCATGGAATTTGTATGAACGGAGAATGCTTGTGTAAAGACGGGTATTCAAGTTCGTCTAAAGGAGAAAAGTGTTCAGGACAATTTTTATCAATTTTAAAAGTGGCTGTATTTTCATCTTTATTTTACGGTCTCATTCTGATATGTCTTATATCTATTTGCAAAAAACAGGAATAAGGTAAAATGAGTTAATTATAATAAAATGGTAGGACAGATATTAAATGACCAAAGGCTTTCTCTTATGATGAAGATATTAAGCTGCGTTTGTGGATTCGGGATGATAATTCTGGGGATTATGGTCTATGTCTACTACAGTGACATTAAAAACTTTGTCCAGTTCATAATGGCGCTTTACTTTATGATTTTTGGGGTTTTGGGGATGGCTGCTGAATTTCCTGTCAAATATATATCGAGGTTCTTTTCTTTTATGAAAAAGTACTTTGGAAAAGGACTTTATTTTATATTGTAAGAGCTATTTAGCATGGGAACAATTTCTTTTTCAGTCACTTATTGGTGGCAAATCATAATTTCGTTGTTGAATATAATGCTTGGAATATTATATATTGTGTTTCATTTCAAGGTAGAATATAAGTAGCTAAAAGATAAGCTGATAGAGGAAGGCTATGATGTCAAGGAGAAGTCTGAAGAGCCTGCAAGAGAAGCGGCACCTCCTAGTCAAGTGTAAAAACAAAATTATAGAATATTATTAGATAATTGATTGAAATAGCTAAGACTTGTGTATTATTTACTTTATATGTGAGTATTGAAACCCATTTTTGGAGAAAAATCGTAAATGGAAGTGGTGGCTTGTTTTTGAAAATTTCGAGATTTGAGTAATTTTAGCATGCTGATTGAGAAAAAAGAAGAATCTTTTGTTTTTAGCAAATAAAAATTTTTAAATTTAAACAAATTAAAAATCTTTAGAAATTATTTTTTTTTGTAATAAGCAATGCAGGTTGTTTTAGATATACCTGCACAATTTGTTTATTTATAAACGAAAACAACTTGATAAGAAAGTCTTATTGTCATGTCAAGACAGAGATAATTGGCATTTTACCTCCATATAACTATAAAGGAATTATTTAAGCTCATTAAAAAGAAGGGTATAAGAGGAGCCTATTTATTCAAAATAATATTTATATTTTATAATTCTTATATAAAACTCCTACATCCAATCCTAATATTACATCGAGGACAATAGTGTATTGTGTCTTTAAAATATGGAACTAAGCAAGGTATCCAGCAGCAAGCTCCAGAAGCTGAAAAACAGCAAATCGCTATAAGTCCGCCTATTCCTATTTTGTTAACCACCAAACTTTCGATTTTTTGATGGCAAAATTTACAATGTGCTGTTTGACTTATCCGACCTCATGAAGTTGGATAAATTTCAGTTGCATTTTCATCAAAAATTTCAGGCCTTTTATATTTAGGATACCCAATATCAGGAATGTATTTTGTTTTTCTGTCTGTAATCATATTATCACGGTCAGTAATCGGAGTTGGTGGCTTTGGCATATCTAAGGTAAGAGAGTCTTGCTCTGGAATGGTTCTTTCGTTCATTTTATAACATACCTAAAATAAATAACTGACATTTAAGCATTTTCACTTATTTTAATCCGTATTCTTATTAATTCCTATGCATAACTCAATATTTTTTTCTTTATTAATTTCTTATATACAAGTTTAAAATTTTTTGCACTTTCATTGTCCTAATAAAAATGTCCATGGGTGATCAAAGTCCGAAAAGCACCATTACCGATCCTCGACAACTTGAATCTATATTATTTATAACGCTTAACGTCCAATAAGGGATAGCCTTGTCCAGAGCTCCATCATATTTATTCACGTGTTAGGTCCATGGACCTCTGGATCGATCCACTTCGATTCACCAAGGCACAGGTAATTACAGCGTTTCGGCTTCAACAGGTCTTTCTTCCACATGGCTTTCTACGACTCAACTCCTGCGCATGTTTCGCCTAAGGTCACCTTCTTCTATTGTGCTGAGGGGTAAAGACCTGAGCCTCTTGAACACACTGAGGAGCAGTTCCTCTGAGTCAAATCGCTGTTATGTGCAGAAGTTCTTGAGGTAAAACCCAACCCCATAAATAAAATTGTTTGAAGAGAGAAAATTAGCAGAACTAATTTCATTCGAGCCGAATACCATTTTATTTATCCCTCGACAACTTGAAAGCTTTGCTGACACTCAAAACAGCTTCGCTTCATCAGTCACCTCATCCGCAAGCCTTTTCAGCCAAAGTCCGATTGGTCTTAAAGGTGAAAGAAATCTCGAATGGAAGCACGATAATAAATGTTACATTTGCAACAAAAAATTTAATTTAACCACAAGACGTCACCATTGCAGATATTGCGGAAATTCTATATGCAAAGATCACAGCTTAAAACGGCTTTCAGATGAAGACCAAAAAGAAACACGAATCTGTGTAAACTGTGATAGAGAACTAATTAAAAATGAAATCCAAGAAGAAATTCAAGCTGAAATAGCCAAACTTCAGCTAGAAGCTCAACAAGGGAGAGACACCAATGAAAAGCTGTATAAAGAACAGTCAGAAAAAAATGCAAGAGTAAATGAATTAGAAGAAGAACTGACAAGAGCTGAAAGGATTCAAAGATCAAAAGAACAAGAACTGCAAAATAAATTGCAAGAAGAACAGACCAAAGGAGAAAAAGCAAGAGAAAAGGTAGATGAGCTGAGAAAAGCATTAGAAGAGTCCCATAACTCGGAAAGAGATATAAATGATAAGTGTAATGAAGCAGAAAATACTTTAGAAAAATTGAAGACTGAAGAAGAAACTTTAAAAGACCGAAAAAATGAGCTGACACAACAAATTGAAGATTTAAATAAAAGACTTAAAGGGAGCTTACCGCTAGATCAGGTCAGAAATGTGTTGTGCCAAAGATGTGTTGGAAGATTAAACCAAATATATAGGCCTAATTTGTTCAATAACGGAGCTATTCCAGAAGAAGACAGTGAATATGCTGCGAGTAAAGGGAGCATTTATGATAAATAAATTGTTACAAATCTAATTTATATTTGAAAATTTTTTAGGGTTTCGATTTTTTTTTCTAATAGTTTTCGTTGAGACATTTCTTGGTTCTTTAGCTTGTCAATTCAGTCAAATTTTTGAGTTTCTAGCTTTTTGGAGGAGGTTATAAATGATTCTCTGGGAAGTTCATCAAAGAGGGTCTGTTTATAGCTTTTCTTTAGAGAGGAATCGAGAGATCTGAATATGGAATTTAAGCTACTTCTGAGTGAAGCTAGAGATTCTCCACTTTTTATTGCCCATTTGTGAAAATAGTCTCGCTTGAGGCGCTTTGATAAGGATCCAAGAGCAAGAAGCAAAGAATCTTTTTTAGCTTTTTGGGATAAGTGATTATTGAGAAAGCCAATAAACACAATTTTTTTCAAATTAGTATTAATCAAGCCTTCTTTTTTTGCTTTTAATGCTAAAACATGGTTGTTTTTCTTCATCAAAGCGTGAAATTTCTATATAAAGTTTACCTTTAAGAGATTTAGAACCTTTTTTTTGCAGAGCCTTGATCTGAATGATCGCAGTCTAAGTTATTATTACTTTTTCGATAATATCAAATTATGCAAAAATGCAGCTAAAACAATTTTTTTTCTCTTTTCATTTTGCCGTATTTCTTTTTCTTTTCTTCATTTTATCCCCTTAAAAGCTTTTTTCTTTTTAATATAATATTTCTAAATATGAATAACCTTTAGAGCAACAAAAACTTTTCTTTTCAAGGAGTGAAGCTTCCATTTGTTAGGAAGTTCCTTTAGTAAATAATGCGAAGTGTATTTTCATGCTCGAAAAATTCTTTGCTTTTTAAGTGTCCTAACAATTTTTTCTTGTAAGACTCATTCTGATCATGAATCAAAGCAATTATGAGCTAGTTCTTTTAAATAATAACTATCCATTTCTTTCATCCTTTGAGAATATAAGTCAGATAAGCATTTCCATTTTCTTAACACTTTTTTTATCAAATTTTCTGTTATATGATGCATCATTTTTATACTTCTACTTTTTAAATAAAATTTTTTCAATTGATAGAAATAATGAATTTTCAGTCTAGAATGCCAGTGATTAGAAGCCATAATTTCTTTAATAGTGTATTCTTTGGGATATAAAGCTTTAAATGTTCTAGAAAGCAAATGCTTATGATAAAAAGAAGTAGCATTAATATTTGCCAAGAGTTTATTAGCCTTTAGTTGAAGGAACTCTATTCATTTAAAAAAATGCTTCTTCAAATAGTATTGCTTATATTGGCTTTTTGAAAGTTTTTTGAACTTCACCCAGGCTTTGAATGACTTTTTAAGATAATATGCTTTATATTCACTTTTTGGAGATTTATATAATAAAATTCAACGATTTAAGGATTTTTTTAAAAAAAAATCATTGGCTCTTTTGAATTTTAGCTGCAAAAAATAAGCCCAGCTATTGAAGGTTTTTTTTAAATGATAATTTCTGTAAATATTTATTGCATACATATATTGAGACAGCCAGCGCATGAAATATTTTTTCATGCAATTGATTTTTTCTTGATTTGATAGGGAATCACATTCTTCGTCTTCAAATTCTTTTTTTTGAAGATAAGGCTCGAATCAATTGCTATTTTCCACAAATGCTTTTTGGGTTAATGATTTGCTTGAAGAATGTTTTTGTATTTTATTGGGAACCAGAGATTTGCCTAATTTTATATTTTCATTAGAATCTTTTTTTAAAATAGGATCTTTCTGTTTAATGTTTTTCTTAGCTTCCCCCCTTCGTGAGTGAACAAAAAAATTGTTCACTCACGGAGGGGGGTGAATTTTGTTTTTAAAAAAAAATTATATATAAATTTTATAGAAAATTTTGTTTTTCGAATTCTAAAAAAATCCTAATTTGCAAAAATTGGAAAAGCAAATATTAATTTAATTTATAAAATTTATGTTTTAAAAAGCAATTTGTTTAAAATTAACCAGAATTAGCTCGAGATTTCATTATAATAATTATCACTTATATATCAAATTTTTTTCCATAAAAAATTTTTGTTCACTCACGGAGGGTGGGTTTTTGGCAAAAAATAGCGATTTTTCCAATGGTTTTGTTTACTCACGGAAGGGGGAGTAAGAGGAATTTCAGGATTTTCTTTTTTTTTCAAGAACGCTTTATCAGCTGCAAATTTAGGACTGAATAAATCTTGTTTAAATTCGTATTTTGGCCTTGAATTTTTTATAATTTTAAGATCATTTTTCATAAGCTTTAGCTGCTCATTAAATTTGTGATAGCTAGAAAGAAACTGAACTCTTTCTAATTCATATGAAGGCTTATAAATAGCTTTTCTCATTAACTGCGATCTCTTCTTCAATTCTCTTGTCTCTATTACAAAGTTTTTCCATTTGAAAATCGAGGTTAGTTTTACTTTTTCACCTCATGAAAATATAGCCATTTTCTTAGCAAACCTTAGAATAGCACGCTCCTTTGTATAAGATCTTCAAGTACCTATTACTTTTTTCTTTATCAATCCTTCATCATTTTCTGTTTCTAACTCATCAAAATTAGTTTCTAATCTTTGATACAAAATTGTTGAGTCTTCTATTCCAAAGGAAACAATTTCATCAGGACTACTATTTTTGGGGATTGACTTCTTTTTTTCATTCAAGTTAGGAGGAGATATTGGTCTTGGAGGCGATCTTATATGCTCTGGAGATAAGGATCTTGCTACTTTAGGCTGTTTAATAGGTTTTCTTTTGACTTCATTTGGACTGTTTTTCTTTTCAAGCTGGCTACTTAGCAAAAGCATGTCATTGAGATGCCTACTAATAACTCCACTGCTTTTTAATGTTCTTTTAACTTCAGTCATTAATGAATTTAAATAATTACTTTATTATTTCTTATTCAATTACCTTCTTTTTTTCCCACCATTCAATTGCTGATTAATAAGCTCCTCATGCATTTTCTGATTACACCTTTGCTGAACATGCCCAGTCAACAAGCTGAAAGCTTGATAAAGTTTGCTCGCATCATTTTTCACTTCAAAAAAATAAGAAAATTTTCTATCTGGATCCAGTATCAAGCTATTTATTGTTTTAGAAATTTCTTCATGAAAAGGTGTTGAATCTTTCCCATGAATATAAACCGCATCGAAATAAACATCTCTGTGTGCTAGCAATTCATTGATTTGAGAAATAATTGGGACTTGGAGGTTTCTCCCGTATATTAATATAATGTGGAGAGCATATGGAAGCTCTTCTTGGCTGATCTCTAATTCATTTCCTAATACTTCAAAAATTGAATTTAAATTGCAAGTTTCTGCATAAGAGTAAGGGGCTACTTGGGCTAGAATATCTCGAAAGTGATCTGTTGAACTATCAAACGGCGACACAATATGTGCAGAATCATCAAGGGTAAGTAAAGAATACTCGTGATTTTCGGTCATTTGAGATTTGGACAACGCAAATATTTCAATTGCTCTTTTTAGGTGGTCATATCTTTTCTTGTGAGTAAAAAGTTGAGGCTCGTTTATGCAATCAGAGTTTTCCATCTCAATGCAGGTGTCGAGAACTATTGCGATCTTTTCGGGCTTCGGCCTTGAAAATAAATTTTGGATAATAACTGGATCCATATTAAAAAGTATAGGAAGAAACTAGATATAATTGAAGCAATAATTATTTGGGGGTAAATATTCAGGGCTTTACAAAGTCTTGATTGGAAATGCCTGCAGGATTATTAAATATTATAAAAATCAAATTATTAGTTTGGATATAATTATGAAAATCGAAAAATTTAGTGATGTGACTGCTAAAACTGATAGTGTGCTTTATAAAAGATTTCACTTACTCCCCCCTCCGTGAGCGAACAAAACCATTAGAAAAATCCCTATTTTTCGACCAAAAACTCACCCTCAGTGAGCGAACAAAAATTTTTTTAATAAATTACTCCCCTTCCCCTCCAGTGTGAACAAAAAAATTTTGTTCAAACAGAGGGGGGTTAATTTTTTTTTCGAAATTTAAAAAAATCTCACTTCTATAAAAAATTGGAAAGTAATATTAACTTGATTTATAAAATTTATGTTTTAAAAACGCAATTTTTTTAAAATTAAACAGAATTAGCTCGAGATTTCATTATAATAATTATCACTTATATATCAAATTTTTTTCACAAAAAATTTTTCTCACAAAAAATTTTTCTCACGGAGGGCGGGTTTTTGGGCAAAAATAGGGGATTTTTCTAATGGTTTTGTTCACTTGCGGGGGGGGGGAGTTAGAAAAAAATTTTGATATATAAGTGATAATTAATATAATGAAATTTATAGCTAATTCTGTTTAATTTTAAACAAATTGCGTTTTAAAACATAAATTTTATAAATTAAATTAATATTTGCTTCCCAATTTTGCAAATTAGGATTATTTTAAAAATTCGAAAAAAAAATTAAACCCCGAACAAAATTTTTTTGTTCATTCACGGAGGGGGTGGAGTTAAAAAATTTCGGAGAATTTAATATAAACTACTTAGCTGTGAATTGTATGCTTAGTACCAAAGGGACATTTAAGAAAAGCCAAGCATTGCTTTCTTATTGAATTCAGCTCTGAGATGATAATAGAAAATTAAAAATCAAAGCAAACTCACAAGGTTTTAACAAAGCTGCCCTTGATTTTACTCATAAACTCAAGAACTGTAAGCTAAGCTCTAAAATTGTTTTAACCAAGGATATTGAAAATAATATAAATCCTAATATTGGGGTCAAATATAAATCAAAACAAAATTTAAGCGCCATTAATTGGATAGGAGGCCTAAATTCATTGAATTTAACCTGGATTTATACTGTCTCTAAAGTAGCAATTGGCGCTGACTGTAACTATCAAAATAAAGAATTCAGTTATAATGCAGCTTTATGATTCAGACTTGAAAATATGCGAGCTTTAATTGGAAAATTTAAAAAGTACTATGAAATCCATTTATACAAAAAAATCGATTATAAAACACATTTTGCCTCAAAATTATCATGAAATTCAAGAAAAGCGTTGCTTGAGATTGGTGGAGATTATTGTCCAAGCCACGATGCTGTAATAAATTACAAGCTCTCCTCTCTCGGAGATCTCTCTTTTTCATACTCAAAAAATCTCAATATGAATATTTCCTTTACAATCTCATCCAGTGTCAATACAAAATCTTTAGCTGATTCTGACTTTCACAGCCACAAATTTGGGTTTCTTATCGATTTCAATTACTAATTATAAGAAGATTTTAATTTATTCCATGTCTCCACCTTCTTCTCCACTTTCCTCCTCTTCTTCGCCGCCCATGGATTTCTTAGCTCTTTTTCTCTTTGGCTTTTGCTCTATTTCTGGCTCAATGTGTGGGATAATTCCACCCATAGGAATAATAACATTTTCGCCCACAAGTTCATTTAATTCTTCATCAGCCCTAATGGCAAGCGTTATATGGCGGGGCTTTATCATATGCTTCTTCATAACTCGTTCTTCTTTAGCTTGGTCTCCAGCGAGTTCAATAATTTCAGCTGACAGGTACTCTAATACCGCTGCAATAGCAACGGCACTTTTGTCAGAAATTCTATCAGCCAAACGGCCTTCTTTCATAATTCTTAAAATTCTTCCAACTGGGAAAATTAGCCCTGCGCGCTCATGAGAAGTGATACGAGATTTTTCATCGTTTTCGTCCTCTGGAGACGAGACTTGAGTTGGCTGAGCTTTCTTAGTCATGCTTTGTTTGGATGGGGTTTTCTTTCCTGGCATTTTATTTAAAATTATTAGGCGGGGTTATTCCGATTTAAAAGGGAAAACTCAAATTTTAATTTAAAAGAGGTTATTATGAATTTATTTTCCATTTGATAAAAGTTCTGTCTAACTCACTATATGAGATTAGATATTCATTGTTTTTTGTAAAGGCGAGTATTGAGATTCTGTAGGTATGAATTGTGGAAGCTAATAAAGTAGGCCCAGCAGCATAAGGTAATTGGAAAAATCGTATCATTCCAAACTGGTCTCCTATTGCTACAATTGATAAAGCGGGGTTGAATTAAATATGGGCTTGAAGGAAATCGGAGTAGCAGACCACGAAGCGAGGAGATGCCATATTTTATTATATCGGTAAGGTTTTGCCATTAAATGGACAACGATACTAGGTAACCAATTTTTGGTGTATCAGAATCTAGCTCAAGTCTGCTTTCAAGATGGTTTTACCTCAGGTGGAAGAATGGGCACGGAGTCGGAAAGAGGTCGCCCAGCAATGTCTACAGGCAATGCCTAGACCAATTGGACACTTCACCTGTGTGAAACCAGGAGTTATGCCCTTGCCAGGTGTTTTACTTATTAATGAGAGTCGACCAGAAATTCTATTTTTTTGGGATTTTGTGTGGACAACCCTTGCTCCAACCTAGCAGCCTCAAGTAAGGCCTCACAATTCCAAAGACTGCCCCTACTCAACACTGAAGCCGAAAGGCAAGGAGGAAACATTGCCATCCCTTGATGGAAGACACGGTCACAAAGGGTTTGAATCTCCCGTTCGGAGATCCCGGTGATTACATAAAAATTAAGGCGATAGCCTGTTTTTAATAATATAAGATAATGCTGGGTTTTTTGCTATGCAGTTAATTTTGTTGTTTCCTCTATACAGCTGATATATTCCTTTCAGAGACGAGCTATGTCTAAGCCCTTCATTTTGCCATTCAATTTCAAACTCAACTGCTTGCAAGCTTGCGATATTTTGAGTTTCCAGCTCAAAAAGCAGTACTTCTCCCAAATTGTCTTCACACATTAAATAATACCCATCAGTCGAAAAATCCAGCCTTATCACTGGTGCTCTGAATCCATACAAATTTTTATCTAGTGCGAACGAGTTTGCAGCGACTCCATACAAGTCGACCTGTGGCTTTTGATCAGCATTGCTAGCGACCACTAAATATTTTTCATCTTGAGATAAGCACGCATCAGTGATATTTCTGCTTTGGATTACAAAGCCAGCCAGCATTTCATAATTGACTGCATCTTCCATATCATTAGACATTTTAAGGACAATTAATTCATCATCAAAAGCGATCAGCACATAATGTTTGGTTTGGAATGCAATGACCCTGACACCTTTTTTGGGGTAGTAATCTTTTATGTGTATCATAGTGAAATCGCTGAGTTCCCAAACAGCGAAAAAGCCTGAAGAAGACAATGTGTAGATAAAGTTACTTGTAGGGTCACAAGACATTGAACGAATAGATTGATTGTCTGAGGATTTTAATAGGCGGTTAAGCGAATCATAATCTGAGTTAGACTCATAAGAAAGCTCATATATATCACCGTTTTGTGTTCCTATTAGCACTTTGAAAGAAACACCTTCACTTACTGGGCCAATGCATAAGCTTTGGATTCCATAAGATAAAGCATTGCTAGCAGGGTCATTTAAGCTGTATTCTCTTAATGAGTCAAGCTGGGCAAGATACCCAAAAGTGCTCTGCTTTACAGTAAGTTTCCATACCACGATATGCCCATCTTGTCCACCTGTTGTGATCAAGCTCAATTCTTCACAAGTATCGATGCTATAAATGCAGCCTTCATGTCCAGCGACTCTTTTCACTAATTTTTCGTCTTTCCAAATATAAACTTTTCCATCGTCAGCCCCGGTCACTAAAACTTCACTCATGATTGCAGCAGTCAAAAAGGCCACTTGATAGTCTTCTGTTTCTGTTGTCAGATGTGCAGAATATTGTTCTAAATGTGTCCCATTAAGTCTTCAGTTTACTAAATGCTGAATTCCACATGTTATGATTTCTAGCCCATCAGTTTCTTTAATTAGGACATCTTTTACTTTAAAGCTGCATTTTGGACTGAGCTGCGCTGAGGCTATTATTTGTGATTTTCCTTCAAATAAGAGCTCAACTAAGAATAAAAACTGCTGATAAGCTCTGCCAAGGCAGACTGCAGCTGCATAACGACAGTTTGAGCTGAGTTTTATTATGAGGACTTGGCAGCATTCAGGAAGCATCACTTTGGTTAGAGGGACATAAGCACAAAGGTCCCAAAGCCATAAACAAGCCTCTAGTTCTTCGGTTCCATAGCAGATGAGCCTTCGGTCAGGTGACAGGGTAAATGCAGAAATCTGGGCATGGCTTGTTACTGGACTGTGGGTGACTTGATGCAAAAATGTTTGAGAAGGAACGTCTTTGTTATAGATAATGACATTTGAGCCTGTAACGTATACTATTCGTTCTTGGGATTCGTATTTTAAGTTATTTCGGCGATCTTTGGCTCTTCGTCCTGCTAGAGACTCCATTTTTAGCTGAATTGCTTCTTCTGATTCAGGACGAAGCTCGCTTCTAGGAATTCAAACTTCAGTTAAGTGTTTGGTAAACTGCTCAGAGGTAAGAGTTTCTTGGAAAGGATCACTGGGCATCGTATATCCTAATTGCTCATATTCCCAATGCTTATGCTCTACAATGACTTCCCACTGCATCATACATTTTTCATTCATTGCAGTTGTAAACAAATATTTCTGTATTTTATTAAGCACTGCGCTTATAACTGGGCTGCAGTGCCCAAAAAACAATCTCCCAACCTTAGCGAGATCCAGCCCTTCATTTTCAGTCTCATTGTGCTCTCTCAGTATTTTTAAATATTCTGCAGCCAATTTGTGGATCCTTACAACTTGCAGCTGCCCATTTGAGGCTCCTAAAATCATTGACATATCATCTCTTACCATTGATGAGGTATTTATATTCACAACATAATCCATCCCTGCCTTTAAGCAGCTATATAGTAAACATTGTACTATTAATTTTTCCCATTGAGTTTTGCCCATATTTTCGAAATCTTCGACAACTTCACCAGAGGTGATATCCCAAATAATTAAAAGTGGCTTCCTGTCAGCTGGGTTTGCTAGATGTTCACGGTATTTCACTTTTTGGTGGAAAAGCCCTAACTCCCCCCCCCCCTCCGTGAGCGAACAAAACCATTAGAAAAATCGCCATTTTTTGACCAAAAAAACCCACCCTCCGTGAGTGAACAAAAATATTTTTAATAGAAAAAATTTTAATGGAAAAAAATTTTTGCTATATAAGTGATAATTAGTATAATGAAATCTAGAGCTAATTCTGTTTAATTTTAAACAAATTGCGTTTTAAAACATAAATTTTGCAAATTAAATTAGTATTTGCTTCCCAATTTTTGCAAATTAGGATTTTTTTTAATTTCGAAAAAAATATTTTTTATAAAATTTATATATAAATTGTTTTTAAAAAAAAAAATTAACCCCCCTCCGTGAGTGAACAAAATTTTTTTGTTCGCTCACGGAGGGGGGGGGAGTAAATACATACAGTCATAAGAAAACTCCATTTGGGTTACTGCACATTCACTACGTGAAGGGTAGGCTGCCATATCTTTTACATGAGAAAAAGGCAAAACTATGCGGGAAATTTTTCTATAAGTGACGCCTTCAGCTCCATCTGCTTGTTGGTATAGCACAACGAACCCATGCAGAATTTCAGCTCCACCTCCGGTTTTTACAGTTGTGGAGTCTGCCTTAAATTTAGTTGGCTGGCCTCTGTAGTTGTCATAGCTGACTGCTAAATCCTCACTTTGATAAAACAAAAAATCCTGTTAAAATTTAAAGGGGGTTGGGTTAATTTTTTTTTAAAAAAATTATCTCTGTAAAAATTTTTAAAATCTTAAGAAAAATATAAATTGAGCACAATACTTTGAGTTTTAATTTAGTTTATGGAGAAATGGCTTAAAAATTAATCGATTCTGCGTGAAAACTGTTTTAATCATATTCTATTTGCACTTTTTCCATTAAATTAGGTCGAAACTAATTAGTATTTTCATCTTTAATTTTTCTTAAAAAAAATAAATAAACCCAATAATTGATTATTATGAAGAATTAAATAAAAAATTAATTGATTCAGTGTAAAAGCATTTAAATAGCATTCTACTTGCATTTGTCTATTAAATTAGGTCAAAACTAATTTTTTTAAAAATTAATATTTTCATCGATACAATTTACTATTTAAATACAAATTTTGTTCCAATTTAAAGGGGGTTAAAGCCAAAAAAATGCAAATTTTACCGATGTTTTGTTTTAGTTTAGCTGAGGGAGTAAATATTCTTCATTGCTTGAGAACTCCAGGGCTAAAACCGCAGAATTCGACTCTCTGGACGAAAAAATGACTACAATCTCTGGAGCAGTTTTTAATCCGATTCCCCAAGCTGCATGCTTAGATAGTAAAATTAGCAAAATCCCATTGTCCATGCCAATCGCTAAATGTCCTGCTTTGCTGAACTGAACTGAGCTTGGCCTTGTATCAGTATCTAATTGCTTTGTTAATATTAAATTATGTATTTCATAATCCCACACCTTAAGTGTGCTATCATCACCTACAGTAGCTACCACATTAAGTTCAGGGTGGATTGTAATCAGCTGCTTTCTTGATCCTTCTCCTTCTTTGCAATGTCCTTCTACATAAACTTTATATTGCAGTCTCATTTTGTCACCCCCTCTGATATTAGACAAATTAAGTTCCATAAGTGCTCCTCCAGAAGTTCCTAATAAAATGACCAAGGCTTCTAATTTTGCTTTTTTCGGCAAGGTTTCGTCAAGGATTTTCCTTGAGTTACAAGAATAAACCTGCAAGTTTGTAATAAAATGGGATTTCATCTGACTCCCCCCTCCCTTTAAATTGGAACAAAATATAGGTAAAATTTCCACTTTTTTGGTAAATTAGCCCCCCTTTTAAATTGGAACAAAATTTAATTTTATAATAAAAAAATTTTATATATAAAAATCATAATTTTTATGTAGAAAGATTTGATATAAGTTAAATGTTTCTTCTTAACTAAAATTAAAAATTTAGTTATATCTTGCTCTTGTTTATAGAATAGAGTATAAAGAGCATCTTATTTAAATAAATTTATTAGCCTTAATTGCCAAATTTTTAAACATTTAAATTGTTTTGTTTTAAAAATTTTTTAAAAAAAATTTTTATTTTTTTTGATAAAATGATATTTTTTATTTAAATTATTTTGATATAAATTCAATGCGAATTCTTTACAAAAATTGAAAAATTTACTTATTTCTTGCTTTATTTTAAAGAATAGAATGTAAACGCATCTCATTTAAACAAAATTAGCACTTTTGATCCATAAATTTTCTAAAATTTTTTTTTTTAATTTTTTTTTATCAATAAAAATAATAATTTTTGTGTAAATAGTTTTGATACCAATAATAGTGGCGTATTAATTAATAATAAAAATTTAGTTATATCTTGCTTTGATTTAAAGGATAAAGAGTTAATAGCATTTTATTAAACAAATTTATTAATCTAATTCGATAAATTTTTGAAATTGTTTTTTTTATAAAAAGTTTTATATAGCTTTTTTTTTATAAAAAATTTTATATTGATTTGTTTTTTAAAAAATTTTCTTAACCCCCCTTTAAATTGGAACAAAACTTTTAGTTCCAATTTAAAGGGGGGGGAGTGAGAGAGAGCTGAGTCATTGATAGACGAAATATGGAATTTATTAATTGGTTTAAGGCCATGTGTCCATATCTTTACAAACCCGTCCTGCCCACTTGTTAAAATTATGTCATTTCCTTTATAATTTGTGGTCTTTATACAAAAAATTGCTCCCTCATGTGCTTGTTCTACTTGTAAAAAGAGCCTTCCTTCAACACATAGCATTAGTTCTCCTTGGCTTGATCCAATAGTTAAATCTGCTTCTTGTCTGATTGTGCCCATTTGGAAAATCAAAAACTGCATACATGTAAATTCTTTTTCAACTGTAATAATTTGTTTGCACTTTATAAATTTGCCTGATCTCTTCCACAAGCTTAAGTGGTTGACTCCACAGACTGCAAAATTAAATAAATCAGTAGGATGAAACTGGAAATCTTGGACCTGAACATTCCCAACACAAGCCTTTGTGATCAGATTTTCATGTTTTCAGTCATAAATTTCTATATAATGCTGCTCAGCTTCTTTTCCGACCACAGCTAAAATTTCTCCTCCTTGTTTATTGTTGCCAAATCTTAGTATATATATGCCACTCATTGAAGATTTTAGCTTTGAAATTTGAGAGCTCCCTGCGACTTTTCATACGTGGACTATCCCATTTGAAGCTGTAGCTGCTATAGCTTGGCTTTGGTGGACGTCTAATGCTGAAATTCGCTGCTCGTGGAATGTATAAAAGGACTGGGATTGAGTAAAAGGGTTAAAAGTAATCCCATAGCGGGAAACATAGTAACAAATCATTCTCTCACATGTAGGACGAGTGTCGTCACCAGTATGGATGTGCACATAATGAAGGGAATTTCGTAAATTCAATTGGCAGCCATATATGTATTTCAATTTTAATGTGGTAGACGGAGGACGCTGGGCATCTTCTTGGGCGAAAAACTGATGTGAAGTTTCAAAAACTGCATCAAGGAAAGCTGTCTGGACAAGTTTTTGATTGGGGTGTTTACGTTTATTTTTATCATCAAGGCAAGATAATTGGATTTCTGTCAATAGGATTGAGTTCACACTTGTGCTGTTTATTTTCTGGATCATGGTTTTGCATGGCTCAAATTTCCATTGCATTATCATTCTGTCTTCATATCCGAGAGTGAACAAAATGTGAGATTTCAAGCAGATGTCTTGAACAGCCGAAGTGTGGCCTGGAAGCAAAAGACCAGTTTCGTCATTAACCCTTGAAGCGTTTTTTCAGAAATGAATGACTCCTTTTGCGTCAGCTGCGACGATACAGTCAGCCTTACTGTTTCAACTGATAGGAAGTAAATAATACTCTTTTTCGTCTGAAGTCTTGGCATGGTGGACTGGGAAAAAAGCTCTTAGCCTGCTTCAGTTGACGGAAGCAACTTCTTGATATGTGAAATTCATAATAATAAAATGGCTATGCACGAAAATGGTTTATCTGGTGCACTTTTAACTACAGTGCCAAATATGACTAATCGTATAAGCTAAGTCACTTTCCAGGATTTTAAAACGTATAGGAGTTTTACTGCTTGAAACACATGAGAGGGTAACCCTTAGGCAGAGCACGTGAAGAAGCCAAGTCTGAAGCGAGGTCAATGCGACCAGTGGTGGCTTTTAGTCCCTTTTGGTTGGTCTTCTGGAATCCTTGGTGGACAAGATGGTTGTTAGCATCATCAATTGGGAGCTAAAAGGAAGTTTTGATATTTCTTCCTGCAAAGTGCCTCTTTAAAAATCTGAGTAATCAATGTTAATGATATGTGAAATTCAAATCAAAATTATTGCCGTCCATCATCATAAGTTTTCGTTTATCAGTTACAATCAAAATATGCTCCCCATCCTTACTTATATCCAACGTTAGAGGAATTCCAGTATCTATCGCAATAATAAAAATTCTTTCATAGTTTCCTTCTAGATATTTGTATACATACACATTTGAGTCGAGGCTTGAAGCTAAGAGATTTTCTCCTTTTTTTATGAATTTTACATCAGTTATAGTATCATAGCCTGCCTGAGGAGTGCTTACGAGATCCCAGTCCTGTCTTACTAATAGTGACCCCGACTCACACCCAGCTGCTAAAAAGAAATGGTCTTCATATTTGGCACAGCATAAAGAATATATAGAGTACCCTACAGCTCATGCATCCATTAATTCATAGCTCCTTATATCTATTACACAGACAACCCCATTTTCTCCACCAATTATCAAATAAGGCAGCTCAGTTGACAAAAAAGTGATAGCTCTTTGCTTACTGGGGACCGGAATGATGCCAGGAATCCTTTTCGCTATAAGCTTATAGCCTTCTTTAATGATCCTTAGCTGTATCAAATCTCCTCCTGTGGTGCTTACATATAGTCTTTTATTCATAAAATGCATTGAAGAGACTTCAAAACTCAGTAGCTTAAATGGCAGCATCGAAAGCTCAATGACTCTGACGCATTTTTCAAGCTTATCGTCCCATAAATAAATAACTCCGACTGAGTTCGCAATTGCATAGCTTTCATAAAATCGCTCAATTGATGTAATTGAGCCTTCATACGTTATCTATTCTATTAGATTTATACGCTTAACGTCCCTTACGGGGTTGCCCATCCCAGAGCTTCCGTATGCCTATGGCGCATCGGGCCCACCGGCCTCTGGGTCGACCAGCTTTGCTACGCCAAGGTGCACCTAGTCGCAGGTGTTGCCGACTTCGACGGCTCATGACTGAGCTACTTCGCTTGAGGACATGGGTTGCCATTCCGAAAATCCATAAAAAATGGATTTTCTGGTAGGCTTTCGGCAAAAAGGAAAACACGAAGCCTGGGACGTAACCCCAGTTTCACGCTAGGGAGTTGCCCGATTGGTCCTAACGGACTCTGCTGAGCTTCCCCTTTCCAACTCGCGTGCCTCCTTCCCCATGAGGAAAAAACATTTCTGAAATTAGACTTGGGCAGGCTCCGAGCTCCACCAGAATTTGCTTACCTAGCATTGCTGTCCTTCTCTGAAATGCAAAACCTTGCCGGATATATAATTAAGATTAAGATTAAGATTACGCTGGGTATTTAAGGTCCCTACTACGTCCGAGGTCGCATGCCACGGTTTCCCGTGTGGTGGCAGAGCGTTCACCAAGCCCGGGCCCGAAACCCCCGGTTTCTCGGTAGAGGTATTGTCAAGGGCCGTCTTATACCGGCTTTGCTGACCACCTCCATTTCCAACTTGGATCGTCGCCTAAGTTTACGCCAACTCCGCTTCGTCGTCCGCCAGATCTGCCCATTGAAGGGCACCTTTTCAACTGGAGAGACCCCCGTTTTGGTGTCTAACTCGCCTCCCTCTTTTTTCCGGTCATCCCGAGAAAGAACTCAACAGCTTTCGCCATTCGGGGCGAGCCACTAAAGCAGCTTAGGCAGGTAAGTCGCCCTGCCTCATTTCGGGCACTCACTGGGCTGAGCGCTGCTGGCAAAAAGAAGTCACGAATAACTGCCCATGGGTCTGGTCGCAAAAACAGCGGCTCTCGCGCTTAGGCCTCTCGCTTCGAGGTCCCAGACGTTGTTGGGCTAATTCCTGGCTCCAAAAACCATGCCCGGATATACATGGGGTAACCACCACTGAGAGGGTGGGTCGGTCGCCATACGCCATTTTATGTATATGCCGGATATAATTAAAATATGAGTCGAGGCTGCATGGCGGGAGGCCATGCCCAGACGAAGACGCCATATTTTAATTATCCCTTCATACGTTATCAATACTCTTTGAAATTCTAGATAAGCCCAAACTAGCACACTTCCATCTTCATGCCCAGTCAAGAGAATATAAGTTCTTTCCTTATTTGGGTCTTGATTATAAAGGACTTGCCCCATCGCACACGTTATGTGGCTTTTTGTAAGTGAAGCGTCAAGACTTAATGTGGAAACATTAAGCTCGCTCTCTTGTATTGTGTAAAGTGTAAAATCTTGTTCACAAGCAACAATAAAAGAGCAAGCTGAAGAGCTTTCAAGTCTTGGCAGCACAGTTAAGTCAACTATTGGGTAATTATGGTGGGTTGTAATTAAAATCGACCTTGTACGCCATTCATAGATTACTAAAGAATAGATTGAGCAAGAAATTATATGCTGGTCGCTATAAGATAAAGCTAGCAGAGGCACTGCGCCTTGGTGGACGCCAGATAAGACCTCTAACTCCCCCCCCCTTTAAATTGAAACAAAAAATTTTGTTTCAATTTAAAGGGGGGTTAAGAAAATTTTTTTATAAAAAAAAATTATAAATAAAAATTTTTTCAGAGATAAAATTTTATAGAAAATAAATTATATAAATTTAAAGAATTTCATGAAAAATTTAATTCATAAATTTCTCAATCTCAAAGTGTAAACTTGCTGAAATGGTATTCTTCTAACTCTCCCCATAACAATTGGACAAAATAGAGTTTAATTTCTAAATCTTATATGTTTGAAGCATATTAAATAGGGTATTAACGTATTTACATATAAAATAATGATTTTTACTATAAAATTTTCTATTATAATAAAATTTTGTTTCAATTTAAAGGGGGGTAATTTCCCAAAAAAGTAGGAATTTTACCTATATTTTGTTTCAATTTAAAGGGGGGGGGGAGTAAGGTTTCTAATGTGCTGATTTTCCATACATGAATTTTTGGATGTTCGCCCAATTCGCCACTGCAAGCGATATCATCAGAACCAACAGCAAGGCTGATAACTTCATGGTCATGCTCTAAATAATGTCTTTGCTTTAGTAGCTTGGCATAGTACACAACAACTACACTTGCAATAAAATAAATAATTATATCTTGTCCTGGGACACATTTAATATTGTGCCTTGTATCGTCACTTCTTATCCCAAATACCCATGCAAGGCCCATTTTTGCTCGGGATTCTTGCCGTTTTTCATGCTGGGCACATAATGGTGCATGTACAGCCCCTAGTCATACCCTTAAATTGCTTTCAATTTTCCCTGCCATGGAGTTATCAAGCTCTTTAAGTGCTTTGGAGTGCTCCAGTCCTCCATAGCTCCATGTTTTCCTCAGTGGCTGATAAATATCTTTTTTGGTTGAAGGTTTTGGTAAAGAAATAGCTCTGATCCTGAAAAATTGAAAAAAAGTGTTAACTTCTTCTGAGTGCGCACAAAAATGCAACAAGTCTCTCAAAGTGATTCTGAAACTGTCAGGGAAGTTTTTAATTACCATTTCAGATATAGATTTCTCTTTTATTTCATCGGCAAGGCCATGGACTTTAAAAGAAGAACTTATACAGCAAAATATTAGAAATTCCAAATCAGTTTTAGAAATGCTTTGCAGTTCATTAAAATCAAATAAATCGAACAAGACTGCATAGAAATTACATCTAATTTTGTCTTCAGTTCTAGCATCTGCAAATAAAATGAGACCTGAAAAAAGTTCCAAGGCATCAATGATTCCATTTTTGTCAGTGTCTCATACCATAAAGCTTGACTCTCCTGTTCCAAAAATTTGATCAAATTCTGTGATGCTCATTGCGAAGTTATCACAGATGCTTTTAAATGCGCCGTGAAGTTCTCTGATTTTGCTTACATCCCAGATCAAAAAATCTTGCTTAAAAAAGGTTAAATTAATCGCTTTCTAAAAATACCAATTGGAGAAAATTGGAAAATAAAATTATATTAAAAAATTGTAGATTAAACACTTTTTTCTTATTCATGATTTTTTTCCTTAAAAAATAAGGATTTTTCGGTCTTTTTGATCACTCTTGGAGAGGAGTTAAAGAGTCTAAATATAAATTACTTTGCATCATCCCAGTAATTGCAGCTGGCTTCGTTGGGTCTTTTAGAGCTTTTAATGTATTTCCCATTTAAACCAATTTAATATAAGTTACTGTTTAAAAGAGAAGCTATTTCTTAATTCATATAAAAAATCAAAAATATAGCATATAGTTATCTCGATTGTTTAATTTTTAGCACCATATAAATTACTATTACGATTTTTTAAATTTAAGCAATTTCTATTAATTTACACATATTTACAGAGAAAAACTATCAGGATAAGGATGGATATCTTTGAGTATTGAATTTAATGTGTTTTTATATAAAAACTTCTATTGAAGCTCTTTTATTATCTACAAAAAGATATTATATTACACAAGTTAAAACAGAAAGCTCCATTATCACGGAAGAAATTTTAAGTATACAACTATAAAAATGCACACAGCTAACAATAAGCTATAGTCTACCTTAAATATATCATAAACAATTCTAAATATAATCTTTCCTTCTGCATTTAAAAACTTCCTATTAAAACTTACATGCCACTTCTACTTTATAACAAGAAATTTATATTTAAATAAGAGAACTAAATATGGAACTAAATGCTTTGCTGTTTCCAGCCCCTCCGCCAAGCTACGAACTTGAGGAATTTAAAGACGAACTAATCTGGGTTCCTCGTGACGACAAATCAAATATCTCAATTCCATGTTTACTCCTTCAATGTGAAGAAGGCTCAAGCAAAATTCTTTTATACTTCCATGGAAATGCAGAAGACTTAGGGCTTACCTTTGATATGATGGACCTTTTTCGAACAATCCTCAAAATCCATGTTCTCTCTATGGAATATCCTGGCTATGGCTTGTATTCTGGCAAGCCTAATGCCACTCGAATTTTAGAAGATGCAAACTGTGTATTTAGTTTTGTGGAAAACGTGCTAAAAGTCCAACCATCCAATATTTTTGTATTTGGCAGGTCCATTGGATCTGGCCCTGCTACGTGATTAGCTCGCCACCGGTATCCTGGCTGCTTGCTTTTAATGTCAGCTTACACATCTATCAGAGCCGTTGTCAGGAATATTGCAGGGAAACTTGCTCAGTATTTAGTGGCTGAAAGATTTAAAAATATTGATTGCATGCCTTATATCCAATGCCCAGCTTTCTTTGTGCATGGCCAAAAAGATACACTAATACCTTATTCGCATTCTCAAAAACTACATGAAAACTGCTCAGGTGCAAGCTTTTTGCATCTTCCACCTGAGATGGACCACAATAATTTTGAGTATTATGAAGATTTGTTATTGCCGATTGCGACGTTTTGGAATAATTCGCAAATTGATGTCAGACCTGACCCGGAAGGCGAGCCTTATTTGACTGTGCCACAAGAGTTTTTTATAATGCCAGAGGAGCAGCCTTTACCGAAAAATAAAGGCAGAGTCAATAAATTGATGAGAAGATTTTCATAGTGTTTATTATTAGATAACAAATACTTTTGTATTTAGATATTAAAATCTCTTCTTTATATTGAGACAAATATTTTCTTTAATAAATTCTATAGAATCCCTTTAATATAAAAATCATATAAATCTAGCTTACCCTATCAGATTAATTATTTAATAAAATATCTAAGCAATACTCATAATCAGCTGAGACATTTATTTCTATTTAAAATTTAAGCCAGAATACTTTAAGAGGAGAATATAAAAGATGGCATCCGGAAGAAAGCACCTTCTTAAAGTAATCATCCTTGGCGACTCAGCGTAATCCCTATTCAGTGTCGGAAAAACCTCTCTCATGAACCAGTACGTTAACAAGCGCTTCACCCAGCAATACAAAGCTACAATTGGTGCTGACTTCTTAACAAAGGAAATTATGATCGACGACAAATTAGTGACCCTCCAAATTTGGGACACAGCTGGCCAGGAGCGTTTTCAAAGCCTCGGCACTGCCTTTTACCGAGGGTCTGACTGCTGCGTTCTCGTTTATGACATTACGTCCAGCAAAAGTTTTGAATCTCTTGGGTCATGGAAAGAAGAATTTTTGTCTCAGTCCAATGCTAAAGACGCTGAAAACTTCCCATTCGTTGTGTTAGGGAACAAAGTAGACAAAGAAGACGAAAGAAAAGTCCCGAATGCAAGAGCCAGCCAGTGGTGTAGAGAAAATGGAAACATGCCGTTCTATGAGACATCAGCAAAGGATGCTGTCAACGTTGATGATGCATTTATGACAATCGCAAGAAATGCATTGTCTCAGGTAAAAGCGGAAGCGTCTGAGTATAAGCCTCCAATCGATTTAAGCAAGAAAAAGCCGAAAACTGAAAAAGCGACATGCTGCTAATAACCATCTAACCTATATTTCACGATAAGTTGTGTGCTTTTGCTAAAAATTATGATAATTTATATATTAAAGAATGATAAACGCTATAATAGTTTGCAAGCAGCTTTTTCAAATTTATAAGCGGACAATATTGATTCCAAGCCTAATCTAATGCAATATTACTATTAATTCATTGAGGCTTAAAATCAATAATTAGAGTCAAATTTTTACTTAATTCACGGCACCAAAAAAAAAAATATTTTTTTCCTTATATTATTAAGACGAGATTTTTTTTTGGTCTAATAAATTCATAAAGAGCTAGACTTAAGCTTCTGCTTGGGTTGCACGAGTGTATATTTTTTGTGCGTGATGTAAGTCTCCAACAGCTTTGAGGACTCCCCTGGCTTCGAGATCCGCCAATGCATGCCTTGCAAGAGAGACATTAATATTCAGCTTGTCATAAAGTACTGAAGGAGTGATAAGTTTTGTTTTGGCTGGGATTTCATTCAAAAGTTTGTCTAATGCTTCTTGATCGAAGTAGACTGAGTTGGTAGTCTTATCCTTGACCTTTCCTTTTGACCACTTCTTTTTTTTACCTTTTCCACCTCCACTTGCGTTTGATGGTTTGGCAAGAAGGGAGACCTTCTTTGATGGTGTCTTGTCAGACTTGTCTTTGTCTCCTTTAGCCATAAATTATGGCCATTTTCGTAAGTTAAAGCGTGATAAGAAAACTTTATGCATTTTTGCACTTTCATAATAGAATGCTGCTTTAGCTAATATACCAATTAATAGAAGGCTTTATATGCTGGTTAATTGTTGGGAATAATTTTATGCCTCCATTTAAGATTTAAGCAATGAATTAAATTTTCAGAAAATTACTTTCCAGTTTTTGATCAATGTATGGGAGCCTTGTAGGCTTTCCAGCAGCTTTCATCGCTGGATCTAAGCTTGACATAGAGTTATTTCTGAGCTTGGGAGAACTGTTTTCAGTCCCTATTTTTGGACTCATCAGGTTTTCTACGTATCTTTTGGTGAAATCGTTATTTTGAAGAGAATTCTGACTGCTTGACCTCAGCATATTTGTGGCATTTCTTTGTAGTTGTGATTTTGGTGTGTCCTCATATCCTTGCAGTGCGACCCTGTTTAATTTCTTTTCTACATCTGACAGTTTGAACACACTATCTCTAATGTCATTTGCTGAATTAGCTTGGACATTTATACTGCTTTCTCAAGAATGCGGCCAAATAATATTTTTATTAATCCTATAATTTTTGGTATATTCTTCTATAAATGGTATAAAAAGTTTCTGTAGTTTTGCTGCTGGAACTTTCTCTGATTAGCTTTTTCCATTTCTGCTCTCTTGAATTCTTCTAGCTGCCTTTGTGTTATTTCAGCTTGCCTTTTAATTTCTTCTTTTCTTTGTTGTTTTTCTAGCTCTTTTAGTTCAAGCTGCTTCTGCAGCATTTCGCTCATGTTATTCTTAGCCTGCAGGCGGACTTGTTTTTCATATTCTTCTCTTTCTGCTTGCGACTTAATATTAAACTGATATCCTTGGTCAATTCATTCATTGACTCTGTTTTTTCTATACAAATCAGTTTTTGCAACAAGCTTTTCATATTGGTGTTGCTGGACTGCTTGTTTTTCAGCAATTTTGTTATAGTATTCTCTATATTGTCTTTCTTTTTGCTCTTCAGCTTCTTTTCTTGCTCTAGCCAGCTCAATGTCATACAGTTTTTCATTTTCTTTCATTTGCTTTTGTAATTCTTCTTGGTACCTTCTTACTCTAAGGACTTCTTCTTCGTCTCTTAAAGCTTTTTCAACTGCTTCTTTTCTTTTTAGCTCATCTGCAGCCATTTGTGCCTTTACTCTGGCAAGGTGCATTTGTTCTTGCTCGAGTTTGGCGATGCGCTCGTTATCGTGCATCTGTTTTTTGTATTGATAGTGCTGATCGTAGGTTTCATGTAAAGATTTTTTTTGCTGGGATTCTTCGATTTTTCGCTTTTCTTCGTTCTCTTTGAAGGCTTTTATTTGTGCTTCGACTGTTTGAGCTTCAAATTCTCGCTGCTTTCGTTGCTGTTCTTTGGCCAATTCTCTAATTTCTTCTGGTCATAAAAGAATATTTTACAATTATAAACAATTTTGCTGCGAATTAGATATAAATATATAAGATATTTAATTCTTTCGCATTTATATAGGAAAATAATTTTAAATTTTTCACAATAAATTTTGCTGTTAATATCATTTTATTCTTATCTGGGAGTAAGATAGTTTTGATATTCTAGGTCACGGCGGTAATTGTCTTTTTCTTGTTGAATACGCTCTTTTTCTTCCTCTTCACGCTTTTTATTAAACTCAACTTGCTGTTGGATTATGAGACCCCATTCGTCCTGTGGCTTTTTTCGATACATATTAATCAGTTATATAATTATGACTATTATTATACTTACTCCTCCCCCATCCTTGATCGAACGACTCGCCATCGTTCGATCAAGGATGGGGGTTAAAAATAATTTTTTTGGGTAAAAAAAATTATATATATATAAAATAAAAAACATATGTTTTTTTTTATATTTTTAATTAAGAGGGTTAAGAGTATTTAATAATTATTTTTACAGCAAAAAATTGATTTAATTTCATAAGAATACCAATTTTAATATTTTTATTTTTTGGTTACCCCTTTAAACTGTATAAATTTTGATTTGTTCTTTATTGAATTTTTGATTTTTTTTTTTTTTAAATTTTAAAGAATCTCTATTTTATTAGATTATTGAGTTTTAAGCCTAGATTGATGACTAAATCACTTCGAATGGTTGATTTCGTAGCTTTCTGTCGTCTCAAAGCCTCTGAAAGCAACTTCATTATGCACATTTCCCAAGCTTTTAATAACTAATATATTTTTATATATATAAAAATTTGCATGATATGAAAATCGTTCGATCAAGGATGGGGGTTAATTTTCCCAATTTTTAGGAATTTTTACAGTCAATCGTTCGATCAAGGATGGGGGGGAGTTAAGAATTTTAAGCTATAAGGCAAATATTATTGACTAATAAGAATAAACTTTCCCAGTCATGGATTTAAATATAAAGAAAAAAATGAAATTTTAACTTAAGATATCTGGACTATGGTCTAAATTGCTAATAAAAATAATTTTTGTTAGATTATACTTATATTGTACTCTAATAAAAATTAATAAGTTAAAGGTTAATATTAAATTTCATGAAATGTATTGAGATAAATATTAAAAAGAAAATCATTCATTTGAAATTTAAATATGCTATAAATAATAAAGGGCTTTTATATAGAAATAAATAATAATTGCTGTTTCACTTTCATATTTAAATTTAATTAAGAATTTCATAGCTTAGGGCCTCTTTAGATCGTCCTAGGCAAGAAAAACCCTATCAAATGGTGTTTTGGCTAAGCGACAACAGTTGTCAAGTCAACTTCACCAGTTGAAAGTGCTATTATAGTTTTTACTTGCTAACTGATGGAGTTGGCATGTCAAAAATTGTTCCTAAGCCAACTCCACCTGTTGGAAGGGCTTCTTTTAGCCCATGGCGATCAAAAAAAGCCTGGTCTATATAAATAGCTGCTTAAATCTAATTCCACTATATGCCAAGTATAAAAATATCAGAGAGATGACTTCACAAATTACAAAATCAAATAAAATTGCCAAAAATGTTTATATAGAATAATTAGAAAATTATCGGTTTTAAACATTTTAACGTATATTTTGAGTGAAAAAATTAAAGACTCCTATCTATCACTTAATTTCTTTGAGCCTTTACATCTGAGCGCAAATAAAAGAAAATCCTAATTATAAGCACAAATAAAATGGGAGAAGCTATTGAGCCGAAGAAATTGATTGCAGTCATAAATGCTTTTGCTATCACAACGAGTGAGTTTTTAAATCATTTTTGCACCGAAGCCCATAATAAATTGAGTCAAGTTAACCACCAAATTGAAAAAATCGAAGCATTGACTGCACTTCTTGAGTATAAGTTGAATTCTATACCAGCAGAGCAGCTTGCACCTCCTCCAAAGCCAGTGGAGCCAGGCCAGCCAGCACAGGAAGAAGAGCAGCAGCCAGCTAAAGAAGTCGTCCCTGATAATTTGAAGAAATATGTAAGGATGGTTGAAGTCGGCGTTCCAAGGCCTGCAGTCAAGCACAAAATGGCTGCAGACGGCGAAGATTCCTCCCTTTTAGACGTAAGTTCTACTTTACTTCTCCATCCGATAATCGAACAGCCAGTAAAGATTTCTTAAAATTGAGATAATCAGCCCCTTCTTTGAATAAATTCTCACATAGTCAAGTATGAAGCCCATCTCTGGCCCTACCTCAACCTACTACTGTCTTTGATAATTATATTCGCTCTTACGCAATCCTAATATAATTTCTAGAGAACATTTACAAATATATTGCATCTATAGCATAAAATCCTATTATATGGGAAAAAAAATTATATATTTCAAAATTATAATATTGATCCCAACGATGGTGACCTGCTCGATCAAAGATAAGGAGATTAGAAATATCTCCCACCTGAAGCCTAATATATTTTAACCCTAATCTTATTGCATTAATATGGCTGTGAGGTCTATCATTCAGACTAAACATCTCAACCTAAAATCTATCGGCGCCTTCGCCAATGCGCTTCCTGAGTTTGTAGAAATCCCAAGCAACACAAAAAGCTTAGTCGACAGAGCCTTCAACGCATCAATTGTGGAGGGCCAAACAAATTTGAAATATTGAAAAGATTTTCGAGTTGAAGTTCTAAACAAAAAGCCAAAGTACACGCCAAGAGAATTCGCAAGACTGAAATGGGCTCTGACAAGATCAACAAAGGATTTCGACGAAACGTACCTCGGGAGACCAGTTTTGCACGACTGGCTTGATACAGAAGCCAAAGAAATGCTATCACATATGACTGCAATTGAATTGATTTCTACTATTGGGGCTTATGGAAGCACAGTAAACGATGAATTTTATGAAACTGCAGCACAGCTATTGGTTAAAGAATTGCAAGCTGAGGAAAACTTAGACGTGATTTCTGTTGCCCCTTATGTGGTATCCAACTCTTTTAGGCATGAATCTAAGATAATTCCTATAAAAATCATACCAAAACAGCAAGAAATTAGTGTGAAATTTTTAGAAGCGATTACTCCTTTGGTTCTTAATAGACTTACTGAGTTTTCTGACGACCAATTAGCGACAATTTGTGGAGGAATTGCAGGAAGCAATGCTCCAGTGAAATTGAGAAATAGAATACATGCACTCACAGATTCAATTGAAGAGGAAATATTGACAAGAAGAATGAATAGGATGAGCATTACGCAAATGGTCGATGTTGTAAAAGGGTTCACTAATGTCAATTTAGGAACAGAAAAATTATTCAGCAATTTGAGAGGAAAGCTGCTTGAAAAAGGGGATGATTTAGACTTTGACTCACTCCCACCGCTTTAAATTGGAACAAAAAAAAAAAAGTGGCTAATTTATTTTATTAAATTTAATAAAAAAAAAAAAAATAAAAATAAAATTTATAAAAAATAGTATAAAAATTTTCCTATCGAAAAAAAATTATTCCAGTTTAAAGAAAATTAAAGTCTCCAATTTAAACAGGAGAGGGGAGTCAGCCCTAGACTTAGGATGCTCACTTAGCTTAAGAGAGCCTATCTCAAACGATCTGCAAAAAAAAATAAACAGCAAAATCCCTATCACACCTGAAATGAAAAAGAGATACCTGCAGAAGATGAGCACTTATTTATTCAACGTAAACTCAAAGGACGAAAGAATGCTCAAAGCTTACACAAACTATATTGAAAGTCTTAAATACGTCTCAGAGTACGACTATCAATACGTCAGGAAAATGAAATTCCATATCGGCAAATCTTTCCCAAAACTTCTATCAGACGAATTCATAGAAAAGTACGAGAAAAAAGGCTTTTTATTTATGGGGCCACGACTAATTGAAGATATTGATGAATATCAATGCGTTTATATGGACAGATTTAAAAATTGGGTCACCTCACATTTGAGATACAAAGCAGCTGCCCCTTATTTGTATAGCAACCATGAGTCTCTACAATGCGCAATTATGCCTCAAAAAGTAGCCCTCTTTTGTGCGTTTCCCGATTTTTGGCTTAAAGGGAAATATGAATATGATGACAGGCTTGTCAAGGAACCGAAGCTGAAGTATGAGTTCACCAATGAGTTCGAAATAAAATGCAGGTGGCTTGAACTCCTCGGCTGGAAAGTAGCCAAGCTAAATTATCATGATCTAGCTGAAAATGTGGAATCTTGGCAGGAAAGAGACCAATTCTTAATAAAATATTTATCAAACTTAGGTGTGCCAGCACCTCAGCCTCCAGCAACACCAGGGAGTCACTAAGAATTATTTAACAACCCTCTCTTAATAACTCGCTTAATTCCCCCAGAGATAGATAAATAATTATAAATGGCGGGGAAGGTAAATTTCTATATAGGAAGCAATTGTTGTGATCATAGATGTCAGCAGAACCATGAGAGAACAGTTCGGCGAAGAAGGCCAAATGAAACTCGCTATTGCAGCAGAAGCCACCAAACTTTTAATTCAGCAAAAACTGCTTCTCGCAAAAAGTCATGAAATCGGCCTCATTGTATTAGGATCAGAAGAAACAGAAAACGACCTAGCAGAACAGTATGGCGGCTATGAAAATATTTCTGTTTTACAAGAGCTTGACGTCTCCACGCTAGATTCCATGCTACTAATGAACACTTTAACTCCTACCAATGCTTCAGGAGATGTTTTAGATGCAATTGTAGTCGCAGTCTCCATGATCACAAATCGTATTGGGAAGAAAAAATTCAAAAAAAGACTTTTCATTATCACTGATGGAAACTGCTCAACTAACTCAGCTGACCAGCTTCAAGATATCATTGACCAAATTAATTTGCAAGATATCAGAGTCAATGTAATTGCTATTGGGTTTGGTGAACAAGCTAAACATAGCCAAACAAATCAGCAAAAAAAGACAGCACAAGTCCTCAGCCAGTTAATAGAAAGTGTCCAAGGAGCTATTTATCCGAGTGAAACTGCGATGGAAATTTATAAGCAGTTTCGGAAAAGATCAGTATATCCTGTAACCAAGTATAAGGGTCAGCTGGATTTTGGATTAGGCTATGGGATTGATATCTGCGTCTATGGGAAGACTAAAGAAGAAGTCCTGCCAAGCTTGAAAAAACATTCAACTGTTATTCCTTTCTCAAGGAATGTAGATGAAGGAAAACTTAAGATGTCAAGAGAAGCGGCACTAGAAGATGACCCAACTGGAACTGTAATTGACCCTGAAGACATCATAAAAGCTTATTTCTATGGGAAATCTGTTGTTCCTATAGGGACGGTCGACGAAGATCTATTGAAATTTGCATGTCCAAAGTGCATGAAACTTTTAGGATTTCTACCATCAGATGCAGTTCCAAGACACTTTTTTATGAGTGGAGTCGATATGGTGCTGCCAGCAGCTGAGCCTGACCAAGAGGCTGCCTTTGCAGCAATTGTTCAAGCCTTATACCAAAGGCAAGATTCAATTTTAGTCAGATATGTATCACGAGACAACACGCAGCCTCATTTATGCATTTTATCTCCATGCATAAAGCCAGACCTAATTTGTTTATGGCTCAATTATTTGCCTACAGAAGAAGACTTCAGAGACTATTCGTTCGCTGACTTAGTCGAATCCACACCTGAACAAGACGCTGCAGCTGAAAATTTTGTCAATGCTTTATCATTAGATGCTGATGGCGAATCTCTGAAGCCATCCTCTACCTTTAACCCAACCCTACAATACTTCTACCAGTGCATCACCTTCCGAGCTGAAAACCCAGACCAGCCTTTGCCTCCTCTTGACCCAAATATAGCCCATTATCTATCCCCCGACCAAGAATTATACAATAACGCAAAAGCTGAATGTGACAGATTTGCCAGCATGTTTGCGTTGAGAGAAATTGAAGTCCCGAAAAAAGAAAAGAAATTCTACGCAGACATTATTAAAGATGAAGGCAAGCCAAGAGACGACATTCCTATGGCAGAGCCTTTTAGTGACCAAATTTCTGAAATTAACCCAGTTGACGATTTTTATAGATTGCTAAAGGATAGACAAGTTGATAGGGTCGGCCCTGCTATAAAACAAATGCAAGAACTTATTGTGAGGCTGGTGGAAAAGGCGTTTCAAGGGAACACTTATGCGAAAGCTATTAATTGTTTGAAGAATCTAAGGCAAGGATGTTTGGACGAAGACGAGTTTGAAGCTTTTAACCTGTTTATGATACAGCAAATCAAAAGACTCCAACAAATACACCCTGATTTCTGGAACTTGGTAGTCGCACACCATATATCACTGATTACAGATGGAGAAAATGATAAAAGCACAGTGAGTCAGGCTGAATCTGATGCATTCCTGGTGAAAATTGAGCCTCCACAGTCTCAAAGTCAGCCTGCAGATGAACTTATGGATGAAATTGAATAAATTTTAAAATAAAACAGTTTAACTATTTTAATTTTCTTTATAATACTTGGCTCTTCTTCTTTTAATCTCATTTTGTCTTGCATGCTCCCTTAAGTCTTCTTCGTGCTGCTCGAAGACCCAATGATAATCGCTTTTAGTCCAACCCAGATACTCCGCAAATACCTCAATTCAGATATACATTAAAATGGCATTGCGAGCCAGCCTCTTAATACCTGTAGCTGAGGATAGCCAGGGAACTTGAGGAAGAGAGAGGATAGCGTTCGGTGATGTGTATCAGGCCAGGTTAAATTGGTTTGGGTGGGAGCGCAGTGCTGGATTAGGCCGACCATAGCTCATTCCTGATCAAGGTTTTACCTCTTGGTGGAGATGGACTCGACGTTGGAAAGGGAAGCCAAGCAAAGTCTGCGTGACCAATCGGGCAACTTTGTAGCGCGATACCAGGTGTTGAGTCCTAGGCGAACGAGTTTCATCTTGGTCGATAGCTTGACCAGAAAATTCGTTTTTCTAATTTTTGGAAGGGGAACACAAGTCTGATGTACGACAGGTGACCCAGCCCACTCACTCACTGTTCGACACGAGACTCAGGCGGCGAGAAGTTTACTCCTAGAGGGTGGCAACAGGTTGCCCAACAACGAACCAAGGTGGAGAATCGCACCCACAAGGTTCTACCGGGAGCTTTTCAATAATAAGTTAATCTTAAGCTTAGCCTCAATTCAGAAGGTAACTTCATCTGCGATGGCGCTCATGCATTTGCTGCATTTTTCTTTGCAATTCATTATATTTATATATGGAACTGAAACTTGACAGGCTCAACCCGAAACTTATTGTTGTTGGACTCAGTGCTTTAGCTGAGTCTTCAATTGTGCTGATTTAAAAGCAGCTCAAGAAAAAGAAACAAGATGCCAAATGATAAGATATGTGCCCTATATATGAAGGCTACCTGCGATGCGATTTATTTTAAAGGTGATCTTAGTGCTACCCCAATCCCCTGGAAAGAAGAAATAGATCAAGAGAGAAGAAACTTAAAAATTGGATATGTAGGAAGTGATCATATCAGCCTCTGCAAGCTGCTATGGCAAGAGCCTTAGAAATAACAAAATAATCGCATCAAAGAAGAGACCATGAGCTAGTAGAGCTTAAAATTCTTGACTTCGACTTTAGCAATGAATCACTTGTATGTATTCTAGGTTAAGCAGGCAGGGGAGATGCCGAAGCGTCAGAGTAAATTTGGCTATGTAAGGTCTTGGCATGAAGACTAAGAAATTGGCTTTTCAGCAATTAGAAACCATTTTATTGAAAAGCACTTAATTTCAAAAATGGTTACAATTTTGTCAAGACACTGAAGAAGCTTACAAAAATGAAAAATGAGATTTTAAGCCGATTGGCTGACTTGAATATTGATACTGCTTTGGCACCTTATCCATTTCCTGCACATTTGCATGATACTTATGAATTTTTATACCTAGGATTTGCTTATGTTTGGTTCTTTAATTTGCTTAATTGCCTGCAGGAAGCGTGCCTGTTGGTTATATGAGTAAACTTATGAAAAATAGTAAGGGATTGCCTATTAACGCTCAAGTAATTGCAGCTCCATTTAGGTAAAAAATGTGCCTGAATGTGATGAAACAGCTGGAGGAAGACATTCAATTTTCGGGTGATAGAGATAGTTCAAAGATAGGGAGAGAAAATTAAAAATAGAAAGTTTGATAAAGGGAGATATTTTCTGAAAATTTTTTTATAGCACATTATTTTTTTGTATTGGATGACTTTTTACGAATTTTTTCATTTATTTGGAGCTTAGCAATCATTTTGAAAAAATTGGGCAGGGTGTGTTTCAGGTATAGAAAAATCTGAAAAAATAGTTGCTACATTAATAATCAACTATTTCTTTCAGCCTATGATAAATATGCTAATATCCATAATCCAATGCGATTATTCTACAAGTTTAGAATTAAAGAGCGCCTTTTTAAACTACGATTGCTACTCCTCATGCTGAAATTCAGAATATTTATCTATTATGATTCCCACTTTTTGATGAGTTTTATATCTTTTGCTCGCTATACAAGCTAGACCTTCATGACAAGAAGGCCAAATTAATTTAAATATTAAATCAGATCCTGCATGTATTATGATTAAAAGTGCTTTGCAAGTAACTCTGATTGGAATTTACAAAACATTTAGAATAATCAGTCAAATTCTCCATTGCTCTGTATACTTATTTTTAATAGCCAGCTATTTGATATTTATTATGCATAGGAAAAATTTCAATTATGATAGAGCTGATTTGCTACAAATTTTTTGCACAATTTGTGCTATTTGGAATGGAGGATTAAGTTTAGTCTATTTAATACTAAATTCTGGGCACTATAGTATTTATCTCAGTATTCAATTATTAGGTCTTTTAATAATTATAATATGCAGCCTTATAATCATGCGAAAATTACCTCCATCATTATTAATTAAAAAAGAAGGCAAAAAATTTCAAATTTATTTAGGTCTTCTCTGATGAATGGCAGCTTAAGCAATTCCTCATGCCATCTAAGTATGTAAAAAGATTATGAAAATTTATATTATTCGAATTATAAAGAAGCGCTTGGAGTTAGCTCAAAAATCATGGAATCTGCTTTCCCTATAAGCTTAAGGAATTCTCCAGAGCTTGTTTATATTTTTGATATACAAGATCTATTTGAAGAAAATTCAGGAAGAGTTTAGCTATCGTAAAATATGAGCAACGCTATATTAATTTTAATTTCAAATACTTGATTAAACCTATAATCTTTTGTAATTATAAGGTATTAATCGATGCTCCCCTTTTAATAAAAATAAGTATTGTAAATTTTCATTTTTGATTGGAGTTAATCTATATTATTAACTTGAATATATAAGATTTTAAAATAATCTATTATTTTCACCTATAAAATTTAAATTCTATTTCAATTCAAAGAAGATTAATTTATGCGAAATAGAAAATACATTTTCTCAAATTTAAAAAGTTAGCTAGAAATTAATTATAAGAGCAGATTTCATAATCATTTCTTTATTTTTATCTAATTTATACTAATTTTCTAATTAATTTTTACCTTTGACTCTTGTGAAGTAGTCTATCAACTTTAAATACACCATTGCTGCCTCTGCAATGATTGTATTTTAATGAATTGCTTTTAATCTTTCTTGCCAACTCTGATTTAAAGATTTGAAGATCAATTTTTCAGTTGCTAGGATCATTAATGTATTTAATCTGCCTTTTATCTACTTCGGTCACAAAAGCGCCAAATAATGCGTTTTCAACTTGATGTCCTCCCTCGCTGGTGCACCACTCGATATTGAGATAATCTCCATAGCCTGGAATTCCACCGAAAAAACTGCCCTCATGTGTTGGTGTTGCTATTTCTGCATTATAACATTCTGGATTTGTTCTTCTTCTTAATAGATGTGCAATTTCGTGCACAAAAACGACCTTTAAAAAGCACTTTGATAGTTCTGATTCTTTGAATAATGCGGGAGATAATAAAATTGTACCTCCAAAAACGGTTACCCCATCGATTTCTCTCCTAACTGGAAATTTAAAAATTTCAAATGTTAAAGATGTGAGGGCTTCTCTATTAAATCCTAAAAGCAAATATGCTGATTCAGCAACTTTTGAATGTAAAATCGTGCGCAAACCTTGTTCAATCTTATTAGATATTCTTTCAGGTGATCCCTCCACAATGACCATCGCAGCATAGTGATTCAGATCGTTTAAAATCCATTGAAGCTGATCAGTAGTTAATTTGCAATAAAAGATGCATGAAATTTCTGAAACAAGAAGCTGTCTAATTGCAAAATGATGATTTTCATCGAAAATAGAATTAAAAATAAAGCTTCCTGGCAAATCTTCAAATATCTTAACTTGACTCATCCTAACCTGGCATCATTATCATTTTTTGCGGCAAGGTCATTCATCATACTTATCATTCCCTCAATTCCTCTATTAATCAATAATGAAGTCAAATATTTTGCTATTGTTTTGCTAGTTTTGCAATCTTCTGAGTTTATTTCAGCAAGATTAAAATTAATGAGCTCATCATTTGTAAATTGTTCTAGTTTTTGTTTTAAGTTTGCCTTAATTTCATCAAATGTGAGCTCTTTTAAATAAGATGAAATCGTTTTAAGAGTATCTATAATAAATTTAGGGATAGGACTAGATTCTTTGTTTGTCCAGCTTAAATTATGTTCTGAAATCTCGCAATAATGTTCAGAGCCATATATAAACGATGAAACATATTTTTCCCAACTACAATCATAGCTAGTTGATTTAATTTTTTTATAATACATTTTTGATAGCATTTGGTTTATATAGTTGTGTAAACCAGGAATAAATTTATAACATAATTCTAAAATTGATATAAGCTTATTTCTGTTGAAATTATCCCTATATTTAAGAATATTTGACATGAACCGAGCAATATAAGTAAACACAAGCGCTTGTCTATTTTCAATTTCTAGCTTGGTTTTACTCAAAAACATGTATTTGAGCAGTATCATAAAATTTTTGATCCAGATTTTGAAATTATCTGGATCTTGACTTTCTGATGTCAATTTACAAAAATAATTGTCTAAAAATTTTGAATTATAAACTCCAGACTCAAGTTGAGTATCTGCAAGATTTTTCAATATTTCCTGATATGTACCGTGATATCAAAAGTTTTTGATTTTTATTTTTTCGTCAAGATTTTCTAAAATCGATAGCTGAAAAAATTTTCTATGATCGCAAATATAAGTATCTATTAATTTGAGAACATAAGCAACTCTATTTTCATACGCTATGCTGGAATAAGAATCAAGGTACGCCAAATAATGGCTCGTAAACAGCTCCAAAAAATTGCTGTCAACTGAAAAAACTTTTAGGATCAGATTTTGATTAGATAAAGGAAACAAATCAGCTAGTTTTTCTATAAATAGTTCCCTTTTAAATTCACAGTTATCTATTATTGCTCTTAAATTCATAATAAGATCAAGAGTGCATCTTGTTTTAACATTGCTAAGAGTGCTGTCAATATACTGTCCGTAATTGATTGCGGCTTCATCACTAATGGTTTTATTATCGTTTATTAAAGAAGCCCAGTACAAAGCAAATGATCCTATTTTCTCATCTGTTAGGCCAATAAATTTTTCAATTTTGCATCTAACTAGATCTGCTATCGATTCATACTTTGCAATAAAAATTTGATAGCGATCTTTATTCCTTAAAGCTAGTGCCCAGAGTAAGCAAAATTCTTCAAATTTATGAATTGGCAGACTGTCTGATTTTTGAAAACTTGTTTTGACTATGTCGCATTCATCTAATTTTAAAATTAAATAATCGATTTCACAATTCTGGAGCTTAAACTTATTTTTGCAAATTATTTCTAAAATCATATTGCTGCAAGGTGCCCATGTGCATTCAAACCATTTAAGTAAATGATTAAATGATAAAGACAAATTTTTTTCATGATAATAAGTTATGCATTTTACAGTTTCTAGCAAGTTTTCAATGCTCGTTGTTTATTTATGGTTTGAGTAGGGTTTAGGCTAGTTTCTTTTTCAATAATCTCATTTGCTGTTTTCATCAAGCAAGTATTTATAATCTCTAAATTAGTGATATAAAACTCAGATTCTGAGAGATCCACTTCCTTTATAGATAATTTTAAGTTATCTAAATTTTGTAAGTTTTTTTGTATTTTTATTTTAATTAAGTCAGTGTCGGCACTCAAAGTCAAGTTGGGAAAACTTTTGGTTGTGCTCTCTATTAATTCATCTTGAGAATTTATGGAAACAGTTAAATCGGACTTATTCAATTTCAAGCTTAAATTTTGTTCAGCCTGGAATATAAAATTATGATCTGTTTCATTTAGAATGCTTGATAGCTTTGCGCATAAGTCGTTAATAGCATCTACGTAAATATTCGTTAAGGCTTCTTCAGATGGTTTTTTTCTTTTAAGAGAAGTATTGAGACTTTTTGAAGGACTTCCTTTAATTTCATAGGGAACTTTTATGAGCTCAGCTAAGTAATTTTTTGTAAACGCACCATAAGCATCAATCGGATTATTTTCGGCTTCGAAATCATCAGTTGTGTGACTTTTCCAAACAAGAAAAATAGCACAATCAATTCTAATGTTTAATTTATAAAAGAAGTCCTTTTCATTTTGGGATGGCAGGCATTCTAGATATAATCCAAAAATTTGCAATCGGGAATCGCTCTTGAAATAGTGTCTATTTTTTCCTGTGTCTTCTTATCGTCGATTTCTTTTCCTTCAGGGCTATTTGAATAAATTGCTTCAAATGAGATATCTATCTTAAAGACATCAGATATTGTATGCCCCATCAAAATTCCAAGCTTGGGTTGAAGGACATTGCTGTATTGAACCATATAATAAGCTATATTGACAAGTGCTGAAGGGTGAATTTGAACTTTGGGGATGAACGTGGATACTGATTGGTTTGTTTTCTGCATTTTTAGTTTATTTTAGAAGCCCCATATTTAATTTCTGTTTTATGTATTAATAGAAATTTATAAAAGATAAGATGTAAAATCTCGTTTTTATTTTCTGAATAGCAAAATTTTTAAAAATTATAGATACAGGCGCTTGCTCTCAAAATAATTTGTTTATATAATTTGAAATTAAAATTTTGCAGGGACATATTTTGACTCGTTGATTTTCTCATAGCAAAATAAGAGCCTTCATGGTTTAAACCATTAACTGGATTTGATGAATAGCTTGGAAGATCTGAGCTATCAAGTTTATGTAATATTTTCTGTTATTTCAAGAGTTCATTTAATATTTTTGAGTTGACAATAATTGACCTCCTGTAGGAAATTAGGGATCGGGCGGAACAGGATTATTAATTCATCGGTTTCTTGCAAACAATCATGTCCGAATTACTAAATTAAATTATATTTGGTTTCAAAATCACTCCGAATTATAAAAACTCAATAGCATTAATATTTCCTCCTTGCTTAACCAAATTTGATGGTTGACTTCTCAACACTGTATAAAATTAAAATTATATATTTTATAAATTTTAATCCTAAGAAAAGGTAAAACTATTATGCAGCCAGCATAAACTAAAACATGTATGGATTATATTAGCAAAACCAAGGTAAAAGAATGCTCGAAAATGGAGAGGAATTGCTATAGGTAATATCCAGTGATATATGTCTATGCTGATAAGATCATTATAATATTTTTCTCAAGATTTATCCAAAATGTTTGAAAAAAATATGGCATCTATAGTTGAGGCGAATTTATTGTTAAAATTTAAAATTTCAGATCTTAATATAATAAATACAAAACTTGTGTAATTTTTAAATTTTTTCTTCTATGCTCCTTTAGATTTTTTTTAAAAATCTATTTTATTTATTCATTAAAATCTCCAATATAATGGAAACTCTTTTATCTCGGTTTCTTCACAAATTTTTTTACTTATAACAGTAAATAATATGGAGCATAAATTTGCAAGCCTAGACCCTAAAATTTTAGCCATTTGATTGAGCACCATAGCAGTGTCTTCATTCGTACTGCTCAAAAGCCAACTTGACAAAAATAAGCAAAATAATCAAATGATAAGAAATACGAAACTAAAATTCGAAGGAATAAAACAGACTATTATGGGTACAGTAAATTTGCCAGAACTACCTAGAGAGTTGGCAGAGAGAATTGAAAATGCCACAATTACAGAACTTATTCAAGGGCTAGATAATCGAGAATTTAATTCCGAAGAAATTGTTATAACTTATATCCACAGGATCAGAAAAGTCGGGATGCCTTATGGAGCAGTCAGCAATATAGATTTTGAGAAAGCTCTCAGAAAGGCGTGAATTCTTGATGAAGAAAGACTATCAGGCAAAAAACGAGGTCTGCTTCATGGGATCCCTATAAGTGTGAAGGACTACTTTTCAGTAAAAGGTCTTCCTTGCACAATTGGTCTTTCCAAATTTATAAATTATATTCAAAACGAAACTTCGCAAATTGTAAAAATACTAAAAAAACAAGGCGCTATAGTACATGTTCTTGGCTCAGTTCCACAAGGGCTTTCCTCTTTAGAGGTTGTCAATAATCTTCAGATAAGGGCTTTAAATCCATATGATCAGAACAGGACTACTGGAGGGTCTAGTGGTGGTGATGCTGCGTTAGTGTCTCTTGGCTGCTGTGCTTTAGGACTGGGAACTGATTTATTTGGAAGCATTAGAATTCCAGCTTCTTTTTGTGGAATTTATGGTTTTAGGCCGACATGCACAAGAATTTCTAGCTACTCACCTTCAGGGTTTATAAATCCTTTTCCTTGCTTACTCCTCGGAGCAAGGTTGACTTATATAAATAAAATTTGTGAGTATCTAAAATACAAAATTTAATTATAAAATTTATGTCTTAGAATGCAAGCTATCTAAAATTTAATAAAATTAGCTGGAGATTTTATCTTAATTATCGTTAATTACATATTAAAAAATAGTTTATATGCATAATTTTGCTGCCGGCTGCCTAATAAGGCTAATATTCCCCTAAATATGCATTTTTCTCTGCAACTAAAGAAAAGGTTAGCAACTGGGTTTGGCCCGCTAGCAAAATCAGTGGAGGATTGTGCACTATATATGAAAGTTGCTTGCACAGATACATCTTTTAACAGTGATCCAAGAGTTATCCCTATTTGTTGGAAAGAAGAAACCTATAAAGACAAAAGAAATTTAAAGATTGGATATGTTGGGAGCAATGCATATTGACCTTTGCCGGCTGCAATGGAAAGAGCTTTAGAAATAGCAAAACAGTCGCTTCACAATAGAGGCCACGAGCTAATAGAAATCCAGCTTCCTGATTTTGATTTAATCAATGAGTTAATTGTCTGTATCCTCCATAATTCTGCTGTGAGACCTAATGGAGAAGCACCAAGACACCAGAGTAAATTTCTATACGCAAGATCCTGATATGGAAGACTAAGAAATTGAATTTCTAAAAATAAAGAATCCTTTTACTGGAGGGCACTAAACTTGAAATCTGGATTCAACTTTGTTAAAACTCTTGCTAAGCTTACCAAAATGAAAGAAGAGTTCCTAACTCTCGTCTAAAAAATAAATTTCAAAAAGGAACAATCAAAATTGCTATTTATTTTATATAAAAATTTTCTCAATAATCATAATTGATAGAATTTTAAACAATTTTTTCTTAATTTGCTTATTTAAAATAAATGTATTTATATATTTTATAAGCAGTTCCTGATTATATCAAACAAAAATTTAATAATTACTATTGGGAAGGAATAAGGAGGCTTGCTGATTTGAATATTGATGCAATTTTGGCACCTTATCCATTTCCTGCACATTTGCATGATACTTATGAATTTTTATACCCAGGCTTTGCTTATGTTTGGTTCTTTAATTTGCTTAATTGCCCTGCAGGAAACGTCCCTGTTGGGTATATAAATGAAGATGAACAGTATTATAACGAAACTAATGAAGAATGAACAAAGTATATGAATAAACTTATGCAAAACAGTAAGGGTTTACCCATTAACGTTCAGGTAATTGCAGCTCCATTTAGGGACGAAATGTGTCTAAATGTGATGAAACAGCTAGAAGAAGACATTCCATTTTGGGGCGATAGAAAAAGTTCAAAAATAGGATTTATCCATAAAATAACTAATTAAATGCTAATTTTTCACACATCAGCAACCTCAATAATAGCCTTTTAATTTCTTATATTAATTAAACTAAACTTGAGTCAGGAGAGTGACCTATTAGTGACTCAGTTTGTGGCTCTTCTTGTTTAAAATTGAATGTACTCAAAGGATATACCTTGCATAAGTTATTAACTCCCTTTTCAGCAAACTCTACTTTCAAACTCTCAATCATGTCATCAAATTTCTGATTTGTGATCGCTCTTGCTCCATCTAGCTCAGTCAGCAGCTTTTCTCCAAAACTCAGCAAATCATTTGTATCCTTCCCTAAAATTTCAAAAACCACACTATTTGGGTCCTCACATCTTGCATCTACGAGGTCCAGGACATCTCTTGCGACATCTTTCCACTCCCGTGACTGCGCACATATTCTTTTAGGAGTCTCTTTAGCTGCGGTGATGGCACTTTCAATGAATTCAATGTTTTTCGCGACTGTTTCTAAAGTTGATTTTTCCAGTGTATCGATTAATTTCCTTATTTTTTTGAATTTTTTCTTTATTTTCTCTTCAGTTTCACTCTTTTTCTGCACGAACTTTTTATTGACCTTTTCTAAATAATCCATGACAGTGCCATCTATTTCGATTTCAGTGCGGTCCATCATTTCTAGCATGTCTAAAAGGCATCTTGCCCTCATATGTACTTCGTTCATTATTTCTTCTAGAGGCTTCACATCATGATCTTTATGAGCACCAAGCAAAGCGCAATAGGAACAAATTTTAATTTTTTCAGTCATACAAACGTATTCTAATTTTTTCTTGTGTTCAGTGCATAAAATTTGTTTAGTTTTAGAAACTACTCTAAAATCTATTTATGAGCTAATATTTTATTCTTCTAAAAATATATTTTCTTTATGAATCAAAATCTATCTTACTCCTAACAGAAAAATTTCTTCCCTCATGGAGGGTTATTTTTTTTTTTAATTAATTTAATTTGTAAAATTTATATTTTAATGGAGCTTTTAAAATTGAACATAATTAGCTAGATATTTAATTATACTAATTATCACTTATATATCAAAATATATTTTCATAAAAAATGTTTATATTTAAAATTTATTGGACTTGGGCAAAAAAAGGATTTTTTTTCCAATGGTTTTATTCGCATAAGGAGAGGGGAGAGTTAAGAATTTTCTTTTATAATCATATAGAAATGATTAATTTTAGAAGCAACACGTTCTTTGGTAGGAGGTCTGGAGATGAGTATGGTATAGCGACCGAATCATCTGGACATTCAGGAGATGGATGAGCAAGGATTGATATTAAACAAGAATTACAAAATGTGTGGCCACAAGGAAGGAATCTAGGGATACGATCTGCTGTATTGTACCTGTTTGAGCACAAAGTGCACTGTAGAGCTGCGTCCATTTTCTATTATAGACTAATAATAATGCATGCAATTACAATTTTTTCAAAAATAGTCACCTTATCCATGCTTAAATATCAAAAAGCAGTACTCGTTAATCCAGAACTGCACACAATTCCCTGCTTCATAGCTGAAAAAGCTGGCTCCATATTAAATGGTTGATAGTGAGACATTTCCTAGAAAAAATTTTCAGAATTTTTCGATAAAGATATCTGACAAAAAACCCTTTAAATTTAGATCATATGGTAAATGCGTATAGAAAGAACACGAAATTGGACCCGAAAAAAGCTTCCGAAGTCTTTTCCCATGATCACGTGATAAGATCCTCGATGTCTCTCTTCCAGGGTCTTTTTAATAATTTTGGCACACTTATAATAATGCTT